>QJPP01004971.1:0-88929 GCA_003996215.1 Jaltomata sinuosa
CATAACCGGGTCTAAATAGTAGAAAGTCATCTCAGAGGCTCGATCCAACCGAGACTAAAATCATCCCGATTTAGTAAGAAACTCAACTAGTACCCCGGCCCTGCCGAGTCTAGCGTTAATAGTAAAACTGGTGATAGAAATCATAATTTATCCTTCTTTTACCCTAAGAAGATTCATAAGTTAAATCAACCCATTTTCAGTTTATTTCCTATCGAAAATGGGCCCCCGGGGCCATGCAAGGTTTAGAAAATAATTCCAGTAGGCCCGAAGCCAAAATCGTAGTAAAACATGGATAAATCCTCTTTATATGCAAGAAAATGAATGATCAACACAAATAGCCGCCCAGCAGCTCACAATCAACCTATCAGCCCTGCACAGGCCTACAACTACTCAGCAAGCATAACCAACCTAGAAGGATATTTCTATGTCCCGGACTCGTGAACATTTCCAATAACCCATATTCTATGTTCCATAGTCAACAAGGCCTCACAGGACCACAAGGGTAAATAAAACGTATCGGCAAGTACTACAAGCATCGGAGGAACAAAAGTAGGCAGACATGAATAAAACGGTCAAGTTCTGTAGTACCAACCTAATAAACCCAACCCAAGGAATCCCATTAATACAATTTTATCCTATATATGCAAAGTCTAGAGGAGTTAGACCGTAACCTACCTGTCGTCTGATGACAAGCTTGAACTTCTCCAAAAAAGCTCTGAAACGAAATCAAACTCGAACTCGGGCTTGGATAACTTGACGTAGATAATTGATTTTCTTTTCGAAATTAAACACAATGTCAAAATATATTTAGTTCCACCTAATTCTCTCTGTATACATATGTAGAGGGTAATATTTGTTGCTGCAACGTCATCTTTCTAAATACAGAAATGGAAAGGACTTAAAAAAGTTGGTAAAATGAGAAGAGATCTACTATATAATATAGATATATATATTTGGAGATATTAGTGGACTGCCTAGTGGCATTGTGCACCATTCTGTGCACTTTCCACAACTCCACGTGGAGTTTGGTGTCAACCCAAAGTATTTTACCATTAGCAAGAACCTGTTTCAGTTGCATATCATAAGGAATTCGAACAACTGCTTCAAATACAGTATCAGGAAGTACCGCTTGTGGAACCTCAATCTCCATGGGCTTATTAGCTAAATGGCAATTGGCACATACAATACGCCCAGTCGCTTCTCGTGGATTTTCATAACCCTGCTGTGCAAATATGGGATATGCATTTGAAATCCCGGTACATTTATACTCGGGTATTGCATATATTCATGGTAAAATATATATAACTTTTTGAATATACCATAATTAATAGAAAATCATTTCAAATAAAACCTACTATATTATAATAATAATTTTTAACATAACTAAGTTTACTATCTCCGTTAAAATATTGATAACTTAGAAAACTCTTGTAAAATAAATACATACACAAATATATCGCAACAAAAGTATTATATTTTCATAAATAGTTAAAACTTTTTTAGAAAAACAAAATTCTTTACCAAATTCAACTTTCAAATTAAATACTTTCAAATACGCGCGATGTTAATAAAATTCTCAAATTTAGGCTCGCAAGCCTTAGATATGGAATGAAGGTTAAGGTCATACGAATGCAAATCACTATCACACAATTTCGATAATCAACTCCTACGGCTCAACTCTAAAATAGGAAAATGACCATAAAGACAAAATGAACGGCCAGGACACCAAACTACCGGCCCCAGCAAGCCATAAATGACTTGAGGCCGCTACAGGACAGCTCTAACAGTACAAGAAAAGCATAACACAGAAATAACCAGAAGGGTTATTACATTATCCACTACTAAAAAGGACTTTCTTCCTCGAAAGTCAAGGACAAGGAAGTACATGAAGGCTCAAACAACTACGGATACTGAGCCTGCATATCTCTCTTGGTCTCCAAAGTAGCCTCCTCAACTGGAAGGTGCCTCCACTGAACCTTAACAACTGAGATCTCCCGAGACCTTAATCTCCTGACATCTCTGGCCAAAATAGCTATCGGCTCCTCAACAAAGGCTAAACTCTCATCCAACTTAACTAAATCCCACTGCATTACATGAGACTCGTCTGGAATATACTATCGCAACATCGATACATGGAAAACTGGGTGCATAGCTGAAAATATCAGAGGCAAAGCTAATATGTAAGCAACACTACCAATCCTCTGAGGAATCTCAAATGGCCCAATGTACCTGGGGCTAAGCTTGCCCCGCCTACCAAATCTCATCATTCCCTTCATGGGCGATACACGGAGAAACACCAAGTCACCAACACTAAACTCCAAGGCACGAAGCCTATGATCAGCATAACTCTGTTGCCTGCTCTGAGCTGCTCGAAGACTGTCCTAAATCACTCGGACTCGGTCTAAGAAATCTCAAAGCAAATCTGTACTCTGTGACCTAGACTCAAAACCATCAAACCAACCAACCGGTGATCTGCAATGCCTACCATACAAAGCCTCAAAAGGTGCCATGCCAATACTCGAATGAAAACTATTATTATAAGCAAACTCTGCCAAAGGCACAAGCTGATCCCAAGAACCTCCAAAGTCAAGAACAAAGGCCCGAAGCATGTACTCTAGGATCTGAATAGTCCTTTCGGACTGGCCATCTGTCTGAGGGTGGAAAGAAGTACTAAGCTGAACCTCTGTACCCAAATCTCATTGAATAGCCCTCCAGAACTGAGATGTGAACTGAGTGTCGCGGTTTGAATTGATAGAAGCTAGGACCCCATGCAACCGAACAACCTCCCAAAGGTAAATATGCGCTAACCTTTCTGCACTGTAAGTAGTCTAAACCGGCAAGATGTGCCCTGAATTTTTCAGCCGATCAACAATCACCCAAATGGAGTCAAAATCCCTGGAAGTGCATGGCAAACCAACTATAAAATCCATAGTAATCCCTTGCCGCTTCGACTCAAGAATGGGAAGTCGCTGCATTAAGCCACCAGGTCTCATGTGCTCAAACTTTACCTGCTGACAATTCAAGCACCAAGATATAAACTCTGCTACGTCCCGCTTCATACCACTCCACCAGTAAAGCTGCCTCAAATCTCTGTACATCTTGGCTGCGCCAGGATGGATAGAATACCTAAAATAATGTGCCTCACGGAGAATCAACTGAATCAAATCACCAACCTCATAATGCAAAGGCAGCTACCAAACATCAAAACCCCATCTGAATCTAGAGTAGCCCGACTGGCCTCACCCCGAACAACCTGATCATGAAGGTCACACAACTGCTGATCCTCAAACTGACGGCTCTGAATCTGATCAATCAAAGTAGAACGAACCTCGACACTGGCGAGAACTCTGCTAGGATCCGACAAGTCAAGCCTAACCAAATGGTAAGCCAAGGACTGGATGTCCAAGGCCAATGGTCCCTCTAAAACTGAAAGAGAAGCTAGGATACCCATACTCACCGCCTTCCAGCTCAAGGCATCTGCTACCATGTTTGCCTTGCCCGAATGATACAGAATAGTGAAGTCATAGTCCTTTAGTAGCTCTACCCATCTCCTCTACCTCGAGTTTAGATCTTGCTGATTCGTGATATACTAAAGACTATGGAGATCAGTGAAGATCTCACAGTGAACCTCATATAGGTAATACCTCTAGATCTTGAGCGTGAAAACTACCGCCGCCAACTCTAAGTCATGAGTGGGGTAGTTGCGCTCGTGAACCTTCAACTACCTCGACGCATATGCTATCACTCGACCCTGTTGCATCAATGCACAACCAAGACCAACCCTGGAAGCATCACAATACATGGAGAAGCTCTGATCCTCAACCGGCAAAGTCAAAACTAAAGCTGAAGTCAATAAGGCCTTAAGCCTCTGAAAGCTATCCTCGCACTGATCCGACCACTGAAATGGGACATCCTTCCTAGTCAACATAGTCAAGGGTGATGCTATGGAAGAAAATCCCTGAACAAACCGTCTATAGTAACCTGCTAACCCAATAAAGCTGTGGACCTCAGTAACAGTAGTAGGTCTAGGCCATCACAAACCGGTGAAATCTTTCTTGGATCAACCCTAATCCCATCCTTAGACACCACGTGCCCTAGAAATGCAACTGACTCAAGCCAAAACTCACACTTTGAGAACTTATCATAAAGCCGATGATCTCTCAAAATCTGGAGTATAATCCTCAAGTGTTGCTTATGCTCATATCTACTCTGTGAGTATACCAAGATGTTATCTATGAAAACTATCACAAATGAGTCCAAATATGAGACAAGAACCTTGTGCATCAAGTTCATAAAGGTTGCGGGGGCATTAGTCAACCCAAAAGACATCACCAGGAACTCATAATGTCCATAACGTATCCTGAATGCTATCTTAGGGATGTCCTCCGCCCTTATCCTCAACTAATGGTAGCCGGACCTCAAATCAATCTTTGAAAACATGGATAAACCCTGAAGTTGATCAAACAAGTCATCAATCCTTAGCATCGAATACCTATTCTTCACTGTCACCCTATTCAGCTGCCAATAATCAATACACATCTGTATCGACCCATCTTTCTTCTTCACAAACAAAATAAGAGCACCCCAAGGTGACACACTCGGTCTAATAAACCCCTTAGCTAACAGATCTTGGAGCTGCTCCTTAAGCTCTCTCAACTCAGCAGGAGCCATACGGTAAGGAGAAATAGAAATGGGCATGTACCCGGCTCTAACTCAATAGCGAAATCAATATCTCTCTCAGGTGGAAGGCCTGGCAGGTCGGTAGAAAACACATCTAGGAAGTATTTAACCACAGGAATAGACTCAGGAGATGAAGGGTCAGCACTAGTATCTCAGACATATGCTAGATAAGCTAAACACCTGCGGGAAATCAACTTCCTAGCTCAAAGACAACAAATGATCCCAGATGGAGCATGGCTAATAGAACCCTGCCACACTATCGGGGATACACCAGGCATGGATATGGTAACAGTCTTGGCATAATAATCCAAAACCGTACAGTGAGGGGATAACCAGTCCATGCCCAGTATTACATCAAAATCTAACATATCGAGTATTATCAAATCACCCCAAGTCTCCAAATTACCAACAGATATCACACAGGATATCACAATCTGATCCACTACTAAAAAATCTCCTACTGGGGCCAAAACAGAAACAGATAATGGCTCACTAGTCAACCCCAAACAAGGTAGAAAGTAGGAAGATACATATGAACAAGTGGATCTAGGATCAAATAAAGCCATAGAAGACTGATGGCACACAGAAACTGTACCTGTAATCACAGCATCTGAGGCCTCTGCCTCTGGTCTCCCAGGGACCGCATATAACTAACGATGACCTCTATCTGCCCGACCGCCATCCCTACCACCTGTTCTATCATGCGGAGCACCACCTTTACCCTGACCACCACCCCCTCTAGCCGGAGGCTGAACTACTCGTAAAGGCTCGGCCGACTAAACTGTACCCTGCTGGGGGCAATCTCTAGCAAAATGACCAATCACACCACAAGTAAAACAAGCCCCTGATGAACTACTCAGTCGGTATGAACCAGCAGATCCCATATAAATACCATGGCCTGATGTCCCAGAAGTTGTACCTCTCAAAGACTGAACGCTATAGCCCTGATGGATGCTCTGCTCTGCTCAAATTGGGTACTACCGGAAGTCTAAAGTGAAGCCTAAATCGGTTGGCTGGACTGACCCTGGTTATGCTGTGGCTAATAACCCCAACCCCACTGGCCTAAACCTCTACCACCATACCTGGAACCACTGTCGCCGCCCTGATGTCGAGGCCTCTAATCTCTAGCCCCCTAATCATATTTTTGTAAGTCCTCTACAGTATGGGCATAGACAGCGTTAGCCTAAAATGATCGACCACCGACAACTAATATCTCAGCTGGCTGCCTAATCTCTGGCCTCAAACCCCATATAAATCTATGAATCCTATCTGCCTCAGTAGGAATGATCATAGCTCCAAATGGTGCTAGCTGATGAAAATGGGTCTCATACTCCAAGACAGTCATAGAATCCTACATAAGCCGAGTAAACTGCTCCCTGCGATGCTCACGATCACTCTGAGGCAGGAACTTGGCCATAAAGGCCTCATAAAACTCAGACCAAGTCAAAGGAGGTGACGATGGTGGTCTGCAAGCAACCTGGGCCCTCTACCATAACTTCACTGGGCCCACCAGATGATAGGTAGTATAACCAACCCCGTGAGTCTCCAACAAACCCAAATGATGCAATATCTCCTTACAGGTAGTAATAAAGTCATGTGGGTCCTTCCCAGAAGTACCAGCAAACCTTAGAGGTGCTAATCTCAAAAACCTACCCAACACCTTCTGCTCTGACTCTGTCATAGCTTGGCGAGGAGCAAGAGGTTGTGCAACTGATGGAAACAAAATGACCTCCGCACGGGGATTCGCAGTAGCAGGCTACTCTCCTAAACTCTGTTCCCCTAGGAATTCCTCCTGAGCGAATGTATGTGCTACCTCAGAAGGCCGCTCTCCAATCATACCCAAAAGATGTAATAGTAAACCTTGAATAACTGAAGATTGAGCTGGGGCTGAGGTTGGCACAGAAATGGGTGATGGAGCTGGTACTGGAGCTGGTGGTACCTGGGCTGCCCCCTGTTCCACATGCTGCTCGGGATCAATCTCAACTCTAGCATCTCTAGCAGGTGCCACTGCTCGGAGGCCTTCTCGACCCCTAGCTGGAGTCGGAGGCTCATCTCCGCCTGATGCCAACACTCTCGTATGAACCATCTGCAAAAGAATGAAGTAGAACAAATGATATTTCCAGAAACTTCAAGGGTCCTACGCATGATACAGAAGCAATGAAAGAGTCATATTTCCTTAGATGTTACTGTAGCCTCCCAAAGATTGAGTACGGATGTCTCCGCCCCGATCTGCAGGACTCTACCAGACATTAGCTCCTATATCGATGACACCGTTAAACCTAGGCTTTGATACCAAGCTGTCATGACCTAATTTCTTGGTAAGGATGGCACCTACAACCCCCTAGTAGGCGAACCAATCTCTATAGCCCAAAACAGTTGGTAATGGGCTACTAGCTAACAGTTAAGCAGAAGAAATGATATAATCAAGCGGAAGCAAAGGAACAAGATAAAAAGATAGATAACAAGAATATGTACACATATGCGGAAGCTAAACCAAACCCCAAAACTTGGTATCATAGTATATATCCAGAACTACATATAAGGAGTACAAATAATCCAAAACAATATATACAAATGTCTCCGAATAGTAATAGAGTACATAAAGCAAAAGATAAACTAAAGCTAAGCTTCGGACGCCAAGAGCTCATCCTCAGTCTGAAGTATTCCCCAAAAGATCTCCGAGCATGAATCACAATGATCTAAAAGTGATGGCCCACGCTAGGATCTATACCAGAAGAGGCAGAGTGTAGTATGATCACCAATTGCAAAGCAACCGGTACCCAGTAGGTATCATAGGCCGACTGGGCACATATAAGATAAAAGAGCAGTAACAGACAGGTATAAGCAAGAAACAATGCACCTGGGACCCTTGCAATAACAGTATATACATAATAAGTTTAAGAAATAGACGGTATACCGATAACCTTAAGTACAAGGAAAGGAAGAGAAAAATAAAGGTACGCATGCTCGGAAACAGGAACCAATAACCCAACTACTAATACCAATCTTAAATCCAACAAGTAACAATTTAACCTTACATAATCTTATAAGCATAACGGTAACAGGGGATAACACCACGAATAAGTAACAAGAGGCTACCTACAGTCCTCTGGCCGCCCAAACAACCGTGGAACGTAAACAAGTGAAAACAAAACCCTCCGGCCACCCATACAATCGGAGCGTACACTCAACAAACAACAAACAAGGGTGGAACCTCAAACACTGATGATATGATGCATGATAACCTCAGGGTGGGATAGAAACTCTGTATGTTCCTCGTTCGATGCCGATCGAGCCCAGTAGGTAGGTTTAATAGAAGGACACTGCCCGTATACCTCTACTCTGCCATATAATCTCCCTCTATCACACGCATCTCAAACCCTAGGCCCGGACGGCAAGGTCCATGGAGATCCCAGACCCCATACTAAAACTCAGTATCAAGACATGTTATTTGGAAGAAAGTACGGGTTCAAGATAGAGACTCAATCTCGAATATGCATGTCCAGACCCTGTCTAGGACTAAGTAGTGGGAAAATATCTCAAAATCCCCTCCAAGGATGCCTGGGCGTAACCGGGTCTAAACAGTAGAAAGTCATCTCAGATGCTCGGTCCGACCGAGAATAAAATCATCCTGGTTTAGTAAGAAACTCAACTAGTACCCCGGCCATGCTGAGTCTAGCGTTAATAGTAAAACTGGTGATAGAAATCATAATTTATCCTTCTTTTACCCCAAGAAAATTCATAAGTTAAATCAACCCATTTTCAGTTCATTTTCTATCGAAAATGGGACCCCGGGACCATGCAAGGTTTAGAATATATTTCCAGTAGGCCCAAAGCCAAAACCATAGTAAAACATGGATAATTCCTCTTTATATGCATGGAAATGAATGATCAACACAAATAGCCTCCTAGCAGCTCACAATCAACCTATTGGCCCTGCACAGGCCCACAGCTACTCAGCAAGCATAACCAACCTAGAAGGATATTTCTATGTTTGGGACTCACGGACATTCCCAATAACCCACCTTCTATGTTCCAGAGTGAACAAGGCCTCACAGGACTACAAGGGTAAATAAAATATATCGGCAAGTACTACAAGCATCGGAGGAACAAAAGTAGGCGGACATGAATAAAGCGGTCAAGGTCTGTGGTACCAACCTAATAAAACCAATCCAAGGATGCCCATTAATATAATTTTATCCTATGTATGCGAAGTCTAGAGGAGTTAGACCGTAACCTACTTGTCATCCGATGACAAGTTTGAACCTCTCCGAAAAAGCTCCGAAACGAAATCAAACTCAAACTGGGGCTTGAATAACTTGACGTAGATATTTTATTTCCTTTCCGAAATTAAACACAACATCAAAATATATTTAGTTCCACCTACTTCTTTCTGTATGCATAAGTAGAGGGCAACATTTGTTGCTGCAACCTCTCCTTTCTAAATACAGAAATGGAAAGGACTTAAAAAAAGTAGGTAAAAATGAGAAGAGATCTACTAATATATAAGATAGATATATATATTTGGAGATATTAGTGGAATGCCTAGTGGCATTATGCACCATTCTATGCACTTTCCACAACTCCACGTGGAGTTTGGTGTCAACCCAAAGTATTTTGTCACGTTATATATATACTCGGGTATTGCATATATTCGTGGTAAAATATATATAACTTTTTGAATATACCATAATTAATAGAAATCATTTCTAATAAAACCTACTATATTATAATAATAATTTTCAACATAACTAAGTAATATCTCCGTTAAAATATTGATAACTTAGAAAACTCTTGTAAAATAAATACATACACAAATATATCGCAACAAAAGTATTATATTTTCATAAATAGTTAAAACATTTTTAGAAAAACAAAACTCTTTACCAAATTCAACTTTCAAATTAAATATTTTCAAATACGCGCGATGATAATAAAATTCTCAAATTTAGGCTCGCAAGCCTTAGATACGGAACGAAGGGTAAGGTCATATGAATGCAAACAAATATCGCACGATTTCGATAATCAGCTCCTACGGCTCAGCTCTAAAATAGGAAAATGACCATAAAGACAAAATGAATGGTCAGGGCACCAAATTACCGGCCCTAGCAAGCCATAAATGACTTGGGGACGCTATAGGAAAGCTCTAACAGTACAAGAAAAGAGTAACACAGAAATAACCGAAAGGGTTATTACAGAAATTAATCTAAATTATATCTTACAACTACCCTTGATTTCGCTGGCATTGCATAGTTGGTGATAATTCTAGACAAGAACGCTCTAATATTTTCCCTGTGGGATTCGACCTAGAATAATAGTTGAGTTACTATACATTTGCATACGACCACGTTACATCATCTTTAGGTATAATTTGAGCATATTAGTCACCTTTTTCAGCTTCCAATAATCAATACACATCTGTAAAGATCTATCTTTCTTCTTCACAAATAGCACAGGAGCACCCCAATGAAAAACAATAGGTATAATATATCCCTTACCCAAAAAAACTTGCAACATATCTTTCAACTCCTTTAACTCTGTCGGTGCCATCCTTTATGGAAGAACAAAAATGGGATAAGTACCCGACTTCAAGTCAATATCACAATCAGGTGGAACACATGAGAAATCTGGTGGAAACCCTCAAAAAAATCCCTAACTGCCAATATTGACTCTAAAGAGGGAGTGTCAGTAGTATCATGAACATACGCCAAATATGAGACACAACCCTTCTTAACTAACCATTGAGCCATCAAAAACTATATTACCTTCTTAGGATAGAGACACTAGGTACCCTTCCACTCGAACCAAGGGTTACCTAGAATGACCAAAGTGACTGTATTGGCATTATAATCAAGAATCGCATGATACAGAGCATGCCAATCTATGTCCAAAATAACATCAAAGTCTACTATATCAATAATAATCAAGTTTACCCACATTTCATAACTCAACAATGTCACAATAAAGGATCGATACACCTGATCCACCACTAAGGAATCACCCACCGGAGTAGAAATATATGTAGGCATAAAAAGAGAATCACATATCATATAAAGACCTGATGCAAAATATGCAAATACATAAGAGAAAGTAGAATCAAGATAAAATAAAATGATAGCATATCAATGGCATATTGGAATAATAACTATGATAACCCCATCGTAGGCCTCTGCCTCTGGTACATGGAAATGAATAGTAGTAAGCGCGATGACACCTATCCCAGGTAACTCCCCTACCACCACCTTGGCCTATTTCCGCCATATCTCTACATGTATGAGAACCACCACAACCCTTAACTGGTTGTGCTACTACCCTAGAAGAAGTCTAAGAACTCTATTGATGTCCTATCAAGATAAAATATGGGCAATCCCTCTTGAGATAACCTGAATTACCACAGTAAAAACAAATCCTGGAAACTACCATATCCTTATAGAAACACTAATAACCTAAATAACCACCACATCCTGAAGACCTCTTAGAGTATCCCTGAGAGCTTTCACCTTAGTTGTAGGAACCTTATCTGGAATGACCTCCCTCAACGTATAGATAGGAACATGCAATGGCCAATTAGAATTAGGATGAAAGATCCTCTTAGAAAATCCCCTACCTATAAATAAGGTTTTGCTATAATTACTAGAAGTACGGGACCTCTTATCCCTAAAGTTACCTAATAGATCCAGAGATAGTAGCTAAGCCAAGGACTAGGATGAGCAAGTTTATTTCTGGAGTTTTAGATTTGGTAAAGAAAGAGTGCAAAATAGGTATGTTGATTGGACATATGGACATCTCCAGGTTGATGACTCATGGCCAGCTAATTGAGAAGGAAAAGCTAAAGGAGAAGGGAAAAGATAAGAAAAAGGCCAGAATAGGAAATTTCGAGTATAGTCAGCAGAGGACTGGTGATGGGAGCTGGTTTTCCTTCTAGCAAAGGTCATTAGGACTAGCGTTCTTATCATCTAGTGCTCCATCTTTAGCACCCAGACCTAGATATGATCAGTGAGGTAGGGCTTCAGGCTCTCATTCTCAGAAAAGTGTTATAACAGGGCCTTACTACCCCTCTTGAAACTAGTGTGGTATGAATCACCCAGGGGATTTTGCCTTTAAATCAAAGAGGGGTGTTTTGGATGTAGCAAAAATGGTCACAAGTTGAGAGATTTCCCCTCTGTCAAGCAGGGCAGCAGAGGTGGTAAAGCTGAGTTTACTTCTTCAGTAGCTCTAGTAGGTTGCACAACTCAGTAGGGTACACTTTTTGGTGTAGATGGTGGTCAGCGCCAAAACCATCTCTACACAGTGTAACCTCGCCAGGATCAGGAGAGTTCACCTGATATGGTCAATGGTATATTGCAAGTCTTTTCTCATGATGTGTATGGTTTATTAGACCTTGGGGATTCATTTAACCCCATATATTGCTTGTAAGTCTCTAGTCAGTCCTGAACAACTCCTAGAACCCTTTTCTATTTCCACTCTAGTTGGTGAGTCAATCATAGCAAAGAGGGTGTACAGAAATTTCCCAATCTCAGTCCTTCATAGAGTCACCTCAGCTAATCTAGTCAAATTATACATCATTGATTTTGACATCATTCTTGGCATGGACTGGCTACATGCTTGTTATGCCTCAGTCACTGCAGAACCAGAGTCATAAAGTTTCAATTTCCAAATTAGCCAGTTTTAGAGAGGAGGGATAGTTCTTCAATGCCTGTAGGTCTTTTCATCTTTTACCTAAAGTCTAGGAAGATGGTCTCTCGGGGGTACATTTATCATATAGTTTGGGTTAAGGACACCAAGTCTGAGACCCCATCTCTTCAGTCAATTCTAATAGACTATGATTTCCTGAGGTGTTTTCGAGGATCTACCTAGAGTCCCTTCTGAATGGGAGATTGACTTTGGGATAAACCTTCTTCCAAATATGCAGCCCATATATTTATTCCTCCTTATAGAATGGATCTAGCAGAGCTTTTGGAATTGAAAGAACAGAGGAAAGACCTCTTAGATAAGGGCTTCATCAGACCTAGTATTTCCATATGGGGTGCTCATATCATTTTCATGCAAAAGAAAGATGGTTCTCTAAGAATGTGTATCAACTACCATGAGTTGAACAAGGTCACAGTCAAGAATAAGTATCCCATCCCCCAAATTAATGACCTATTTGACCAGCTTCACGGTGCAAATTATTTCTCCAACATTGATCTCATGTTCGGTTATCATTAACCCAGATTTAGGGAGTACAACATTCCTAAAATAGCCTTCAAAACTTGGTATAATCACTATGAATTTGTGGTTATATTTTTTGGACTAACAAATGCTCCTGCAGCTTTTATGGACTTGATGAACAAGGTATTCATGCAGTACCTGGATATGTTTGTCATTGTTTTATAGCTGACATTCTTATATATTCTTCGAGTGAGAAGGAGCATGCAGACTATTTAAGGGTTGTGTTGCATATTCTCAAGGAACCTTCAGTGATTTGCCAAGTTCAATAAGTGTGAGTTTTAGTTGAAGTCAGTTGCATTTTTGGTCATGTTGTGTCCAGTGAGGCTATTTAGATAGATTCACAGAAAATAGTGGAAGTGAAGAATTGGCCTAGACCCACTTCTCCATTAGACATTAGGAGTTTTTTGGGCTTGGCTGGGTATTACAGGAGGTTCGTTGAGGGGTTCTCATCTATTATTGCCTTGTTGACCAGATTGACTCAGAAAAAGGTTAAGTTCTAGTGGTTTGGTGATTATGAAAAGAATTTTCAAGAATTGAAGACTAGATTGACTATGGCTCTATGTTTTGACACTTCCATGGGGTCCAGATAGCTTTGTAGTCTATTGTGATACATCTAGAGTTGGTCTTGGTTGTGTTTTGATGCACCATGGAAAATTCATTGCCTATGCTTCTAGACAACTTAAGGTTCATAAGAAGAACTATCTGACTCATGATCTTGAGCTGGCAGTGGTAGTTTTTGCCTTAAAGATTTGGAGATACTACTTGTATGATATTCTTGTAGATGTTTACGCAGATCATAAGAGCCTACAGTACGTGTTCACCCAAAAAGAGTTGAATCTTTGATAGAAGAGATGGCTGGAGCTTCTTAAAGATTATGATATGAGTGTGTGATAAGTTGGTAATCTACCAACTTATTGAGCCTATATCCATGAATTATTTCTATGTTTTGAATAGATTTAGAGGTTCTTATTGCCTTTATTGATGTCTATGCAGGTACTTTTGATAAATGATGAGAAACAAGGAAATGGACCCAAAAAGAGCTAAAAAGAGTGAAGTATGAAGTGTTCGGAAAAGCTAGAGATTTTGACCTGAGATGTGGTGGTTGTGCAACACACACAAACCGAGGTGCGAACCGCACCACCTTCGCATGAAGATGCAACAGCTGCTAAAGAATCTGCTAAGGGGTGCGGTCATTGTGCAATGCGCACATCCCAAAGTGTGAACTGCACCCCCTTCACATGAAGCTCCCAAAGTTAGCTGAAGTCACTGGTCTGACTGAAGAGGGTGTGCGACGTGCACATCATGATGTTCGAACCGCACATCGCACTGCACACAACCTGAAAGGAAATTTTATCCTAAATTTTAGTGAAGTTTTGGAAAACTATAAAAGGCCAATTTAGGCACAATTGTAAATAGCATTCTTCAGTCCTGAATATTTTAGAAAGCTTTTTGCCTGAAGAACCAGTTTTTCTCTCCAAAGAAAAGAGGGTTTGAATCCATGCTCTTGGTTAACCATTTGTGTACTCAAATTGAGCTTAGAACTTGAGATTCAGCTCTAATGAAGCGGATTTTGACTTACCCATTTGGTATATCTCTCTCCTTTGCTATGAGTGGATAATTTCTCTTATCTAAGGGTGTGTTGATGATGGGTGCTTGAAAAATAGGTGTGGGTGTTGTTAATTCATCTTTATAATTGCTTATTTGACATGGGTCTAGTAGTTTCACCAAGTTTTAATCCTAAAATTGGTGGTTGCAAATACTAATTTTCATTACTTGACTATGTGATTGCTTGAAAGAGGATTTTATGGTTTTGGTTATGAAATTACTATTAGGAACTTGGGACTCCATCCAGATTTGAGGCTAGAAATAGCTCTTATCGAAGGAATCACCCACTTAAGAGTCTAAGCTAGAGATAGTGTGACCTCACCAAGCTTATATTGGTTGTTTGTTGATCAAACAGATGATGATGTAACCGAGATTATTCGATATATAGTTGTTGATTGAGAGATAACAATCCATACCCTTGACCAATGCTACTTATGTCAATAAGTGAGAATAAGTGTGAATTAATAATCACCCTATCCCATGATTAAAGCCCCATCGGCTACATCCCTAGTCACCTACTCAATTTGGTACACCCAATTTTGTTTATAGCTTTGATTTGAATTGTAATTGTAGTGACAACATCCCAATTCCCCCAACCTTTTACTTTTCTGGTTTTAAGCATTTACTCTCATTGTGAACTCATTTCGCACAATCTTCATTTAGCTAGCTCCAAGTCGCTTGGGTACGACCCCAACACCTATTGGGAATTATAAATTTTGTTTGCTACAGGATCACCGTGACCTCTAACTTTGAGGAGCATGATTTTAATGTTCATTAAAAAATGGCATCGTTGCCGAGGAGTTGAGTTGATAGCTATTTTTGATTGTTGATTTGAAGTCACTTTGAGAGTGCTTGTTTCTTTTACTTTTGTTTGTTGTTTGTGTTGTGATTGAGGAGGCTAGCTATGAGCAAATCCGACGACAATGAGAGTATTGGCGGCTTCGATAATGCCCACGCATAGTTTTCCCAGTAACTCACTTCAGTTAGAGGCTTTCAGATATAGTATTAGTTTTAGCTTTTACAATCAGTGGTTCTTTCAGACTTTCATGATATTCTCTTATATTCAGATAACTTTTGAATTATCTTTTTCGGACTTGTTTATTTAAACCAGTTTAGCTTTCGTATAGTTTACATTTGTATCAGAAATATTTAGTTATGCCAGAGTGTCATGCCCCAAGGCTACTTCCTAAATGCAACATGGTGCTTAGTTTCACTAGTGACCCAAGCTAACCCATGGCATGGCATATCTATATAATTTTAATTTAAAACATGTACTATGCGGAAGCTAAAAATTATTTAATGTCTGAAGTGGGGAAAAGCCCAAAATGTTTGAGTATATAAAATATATAAGAGAGTATAATGAAGTCTGAAAAATGATACCAACAACTCAAGCTGAATCTAGTCTATGTCTGAAAGTCTCTAACTGATACGAGTTGCTGGGACATGCCCTCAGCTAACTCTAATAATCTGAATACTGAAATAAGAAAACTGAAAGTAAAGCATGTCTATCATCCCCGAACTATAAGGACTCACTACTGAAGCTGGTGAGTAGGACTGGAATTTGATCTAAGCGCAGTCTGGATTCTGAGCACCTGAACCTACATCATAAGATGATGTAGCACAAAAGTATGTGGCAGTACTTCAAATGTACTGAGCATGTGAGATATGGGCTAAACTGAACAATATAATAACTGAACATGGAAGTAAATATAAACTGAAGCATAAACTGAAAGCTGAGATGAATACAATGACCAAGTACTAACATGCATATAATATGTTGAACTGAATACTGAAAACAGATACTGAGTACATAGTTAATGCAATATGAGTCTAACTGTGGAAGATACTATTAACTGACATACCCCAAGATGAGCTAACTATGGGGATAACCTTTAACCTTGAATAAAAGGGTGTTCATACCTTGCCAAGGGTACAACTAGTTTGACGTGGATCCACTAACTGATGTCCACAAGGGACAGAGGTGTGCAGCCTAACCTGACAGCTGACCCCTCTTTACACCTAAGGTGGTGCCATAGTTTTGGGATTTTGGGGACTGCTACTAAAGGTCTTAGCCTAATCTGACAGCTAAGACTTCATCCCATCATCCGCTCGGTACTAAGTCTACTCCCAATGGCAATATAAGCAATGAAATACAAGCTGGAACACTGGATAGCTCAAATACTGAAGATAGTCTGAGAATGCACATATATACATATATATACTAAAATTGGTGGCATTCTAACACTGAAATGTGATCATCTGAATTGTCTGCCTAGCAAGCATAATTTATAATTACTGAAATTTAGACATGCTAGGGTTTCTGAGTACTAAACCTGTGACTATACTAACTCTCCAAGAAACATGAAATAGACATCAATATAAGCAGAAAAATCTGAATTTGCTATAAATCCCTAAGATTTAGGAACCCTAGGTCTGAACAATTCCATGGAGAACTGAAGAACTGGCTGAAACTAGGGACTCAATGGGTGAAAGGATCCCATTGATGAAATCCTATATACCTGGAGAAAAAACTACGGAGAAATCCTTTGGATTTTTGGGGCTGAACTTGAAGAAGACCTCTGCCTGTTCTTGAGAGAAAATAGTCACCTCTTTCTCTTCTCTTCTTTCTAAGTCTGATGATTTTTAGGAGAATAGAGGTTTTAGGTAGTTTTTGACTAATAAACTAGGCTTAGAGTAGTCAAAATGATGTAGCCTAGGTGTTAAAAGAGGTAGGAAAAGTCTAGAATGCCCCTGGAATATAAATAGAAAAGCTGCTGAAATTCGCGACTCAAGTTCCACGGGTGGGTTCTACGGCTCGTGGAACCTTGTTGTGGTTTACCGGTCCAGAAAGTTGAGCTACTAGAATAGATTTCACGAGTTTGATTCACGACTCGTGGAAGCTTCCACGAGTTATGGATCCACTCATGAACCTTGGGGACTTAATACTGGGCTACTGGAACTGGTTCCACGAGTCAGGTTCATGACTCGTGATAACTCCCATGGGTCATGGATCTCACTCATGGTTCCTGGGAGCCATCTTCAAGGAAGATCCCACGGACAGGTTTTATGGTCTGTGAAAACTTATGCGGTCCATAGACTCAGGTCATAGAATAAACTTTAGAGGAGCAGTCCTCTGATCTTTGTTCCACGAGTCCAGTCCATGACTCGTGGACTGTTCCACGGCTCGTGGAAGTGACTCGTGGTTATGCTGACAGGGTGAAAAATTTATTTCTTCTGGTTATCTGAACTAAGCCTGGGCTTAGAAGTTTTGGGGTGTTACAATATCTCCCCCTTGGGAACATTCATCCTCGAATGAAGACTAAACAAGTTGACTTTGGAGGGAAGGAGCTGCAGTCTCTACCAACTGAGTACTAGAAATTGATATCAAACTGAAATGAGTTCCATGAGCATGCAAATATGTTGAAATGCAAGGATAACTAATGGAACAAGGTACTGAGACTAAATTACACAAGAGTAAATTGAGAGATTGAAGAGGAAATATTACCTCAAGCTGAATCTGAATCGGAAGGAAAAAGGTGAGGATACTTGGCCATTATGGTTGCTTCTGCTTCCCAAGTAGCTCCATCTATGGATTGATTTCTCCATAAAACCTTTACTGAGGCGACTTCTTTATTTCTCAACCTACGAACCTGACGGTCAAGAATCTCAACTGGAACCTCCTCATAGGTGAGGCTATCCTTCAGAGCCACACTCTCTAAAGGTGCTATCGATGCTAGATCACCCACACACTTCTTCAACAAGGAAATGTCAAAGACTGGATGAACCGCTGCTAGTTCTGCTGGCAAATCTAACTCATAAGCCACATTACCAACCTTTTTCATGATTCTATAAAGACCTACATACCTAGGACTGAGCTTCCCTTTCTTGCCAAATCTCATCACCCCATTCATGGGTGACACTTTCAGGAAAATCCAATCATTGATTTCAAACTCTAAGTCCCTCCTCCTCACATTTGCATAGGACTTCTGACGAATCTGAGTTATCTTTAGTCTATCTCTGATGAGCTGGACTTTCTCCATAGCCTCATGGACCAAATTTGGTCCAATCAAGGATGCTTCACCTACTTCAAACCAACCAACCGGTGATCTGCATCTACACCCATAAAGTGCCTCATATGGGGCCATCTGAATACTGGAGTGAAAACTGTTATTGTAGGCGAAATCTATGAAAGGTAGGTGATCATCCCAACTATCTTTGAAATCGATCACACAAGCCCTCAATATGTCTTTTAAGGTCTCAATGTATGCTCTGCCTGACCATCCGTCTGCATATGAAATGATGTACGGAGTTTCACCTGAGTACCAAGACCTTTTTGGAAAGACTTCCAAAAATGAGACGTAAACTGAGGACCTCTATCTGAGATGATAGACAAGGGAACCCCATGTAACCTGGCTATCTCGTTGATGTAGAGTCTGGCATAATCCTCTGCTGAATCTATTGTATTGACTGCCAAGAAGTGAGCTGACTTAGTGACTCTGTCCACTATCATCCAAATGGAGTCATGCTGTCTGCGAGTATGAGGTAATCCCATAATGAAATACATGTTGACCACTTCCCACTTTCAAGTAGGAATGTCAATCTCCTAAGTCACACCACCTAGTTTTTGATGTTCTACTTTAACCTGCTGACAGTTGGGACACTTAGCCATAAAATCTGCAATTTCCCTCTTCATGGCGTTCCACCAATAGACTTCCCGTAGATCACGGTACATCTTAGTGGCACTCAAATAAATGGAATATCTGGAATTATGGGCTTCTGTAAGGATCTGCTGCCTCAACTCACCCACATTAGGAACACATAAACGACCCTAATAATGAAGCACAACATCTCCCCCTTGGGAGAAAACCTCAACTCTCTGCTAATGAACTGCACCCTTCAGCTGAAGAAATATAGGGTCACTATCCTGTTTCTCCTTAACCTCCGCTACCAATGAAGATTCTGATCCATTCTAGACAGTCACACTACCATCATACGTGTCTATAAGGCAAACTCCTAAGCGAGCAAGCCGGTGAACATCTCTGGCTAATTTTTTCTTCTCTTTTTCAACATGCGACATGCTACCCATAGACAGTCTGTTGAGAGCATCAGCCACTACATTGGCCTTACCCGGATGGTAAAGCACATTTATATCATAATCCTTGAGGAACTAGAGCCATCTCCGATGTTGAAGATTAAACTCTTTCTGGGTGAACACGTACTGGAGGCTCTTATGATCTGTGAACACATCAACATGGACACCATACAAGTAGTGTCTCCAAATCATTAGGGCAAACATAACTGCTTCAAGCTCGAGGTCATGATTCAGGTACTTCTTCTCATGGACCTTAAGCTATCTAGAAGCATAAATTATGACCTTACCCTGCTGTATTAAAACACAACCCAGGATAACCCTGGATGCATTGCAATAAACCATATAACCATCTAAACCCTCTGTTAGAGTCAAGACAGGAGCTATAGTCAACCTGGTCTTCAGTTCTAAGAAGATTTTCTCACACTCATCTGACTGCTGAAACTTGACCTTTTTCTGAGTCAACTTGGTCAATGGGGCAGCTATGGATGAAAATCCTTCAACAAACCTCATGTAATAACTGGTCAAACCCAAGAAACTTCTGATATCAGTCAGAGAGGTGGGTCTGGGCCAATGCTTTACTGCCTCAATTTTCTGAGAATCCACTTGGATCTCTTTGTTGGATACTGCATGACCAAGGAAAGCGACAGACTGCAACCAGAAATCACATTTGCTGAACTTAGCGAATAGTTGGCGATCCTTGAGGGTTTGCAGAACAACTCTCAAATGAGTCGCATGCTCTTTCTTATTCCGGGAATAAATGAGGATATCATCAATAAAGACAATGATGAACAAGTCCAAATACTACTTGAACACCCAGTTCATTAAGTCCATGAAAGTTGTGGGAGCATTGGTTAGTCCAAAATACATGACTACAAATTCATAGTGACCATACCGAGTCCTGAAGGTTGTCTTCGGGATGTCATTGTCTCTGACTCTGAGTTGATGGTAGTTGGACCTGAGGTCTATCTTAGAAAAGAAACTAGTGCCTTGAAGCTGGTCAAACAAGTCATCAATCCTGGGGATGGGATATTTATTTTTGATTGTGACTTTGTTCAACTAACGGTAGTCAATGCACATCCTGAGAGAACCATCCTTCTTACGTACGAACAACACTGGAGCACCCCATAGAGAGAAGTTGGGTCTGACGAAGCCCTTATCTAGAAGATTTTTCAGTTGTTCTTTCAATTCCTTAAGCTCAGCTGGAGCTAGTCTGTAAGGAGGAATCGAAATAGGCTGGGTATCTAGAAGGAGATCTATTCCAAAGTCGATTTCCCTTTCGGGAGGAACTCCAGGAAGATCTTCTGGGAACATTTCTGAAAAATCACTCACTACCAGAATTAACTGAAGAGTTGGGGTTTCAGAGTTTGAATCCTTAACCCAAACAAGATGATAAATATACCCTTTGGAAATCATTTTTCTGGTCTTAAGGTAGGAGATGAAATGACCTACAGGAACTGAGTTATTACCCTTCCATTCTAAGACTGGCTCATTTGAAAACTAAAACTGAACGATCCAAGTCCTACAATTGATTGAGGCATAACAGGAATGTAACCAATCCATGCCTAGAATGATATCAAAATCTACCATTTATAACTCTACAAGGTATGCTGAGGTGACTTTCTGGGAAACTGTGACAGGGCAATTTTTGTATACCCATCTAGCTATAAATGGGTCACCAACTGGAGTAGAGACTGAGAAAGTCTCTGGGAGAATTTCTGGACTGACATCGAAATTTACTACTATATATGGAGTTACAAAGGAAAGCATAGCCCCTGGATCTAACAATGCATAGACATCAGTATTAAAGACTCACAATGTACTCGTGACCATATCAGGCGAGTCTTTCTGATCCTATCGAGCCTGAAGAGCATACAACCTGTTCTAGCGGTGACCACTACCTGTACCAGATGAGGCACCCTGATGAGTGGGGTGACCTGCTAGAGATGCTGTAGAACTAGTCTGCTTCTGTGGGCGAACATCCTTACCCTTTTGAGAAGCTGCTGGACAATCCCTCATTATGTGGCCTGGCTTACCGCACCCAAAGCAATGTCCACTACCTTCCATGCACTCACCTTGGTGGATTCTACCACACTTCTTACATACTAGATGAGTGCACCCACTAGTAACGGTACCTTAGGACTTATAGTCATATGCTCTATCCCGTCGATCCTTCTTGAACTTAGGCACCGGGGCACTATCAGAAGATGGAACTGGAGCTGAATTCTTCTGACGGAACTAAGAGCGGTTACCACCCTCTGACCTCTGCTAAGAGTAGCTAAAGTCACCTGTCCTAGCTCTCTTACTCTCTCCTTACCTTTCCTTGATCTTCTCCTTCTTAATCTGCTGAGCATAGGTGACTAAACTGGAGATGTCCATTTCCTTAATGATCATGGCAGTCTTGCATTCCTTGACCACATCATCGGATACCCCAGACACGAACTTACTCATACGAGCTCTGGAGTCAGCTACTATCGCTGGAGCATACTTGGATAGCTGAGTGAACTTGAGAGCATAGTCCTTCATACTCATGTCATTCTATTTCTAATTAATGAATTCCTGAACATTGGCATCCCTGAGCTCTAGTGGGAAGAACCGATCCAAAAAAGTAGTCTTGAAAAGATTCCAACTCACTGGACCTACATTTGTACCACGAGATTCTTTCCCTTACTGGTACCAAGTGTAGGCCACTCCCTTCAGCTGATAGGAGGCCAAATCTGCACCCTCGACTGAAGTGACACCCATAATGTCTGTCACCTTCTGAATGTCAACCAAAAACTCTTGTGGATCCTCTTTGACTTAGACCCATGAAATTCTGGAGGGTTCATCCGTGTGAAGTCCCAGATTCTTATTGCAGCCATGTTAGTGTGAGGCAGAGCTGGTGCCGCATCTTGCTAATTGACCTGGGCGGTCATGGCCTGAGCAAGCACTTGGAAAACAGCCCTAAATTCGCATGCGTGACTTGCTCGTTCAATGAGTCTGCTGGAGCTGTTGGCTGATTCCTAGCGTTAGCTCTTCTGGGGGGCATTTTTCTAAAATGCGAAGAGCATGAGTTAGAGTAGAAGGAGCTTAAATAGAGTTTATACTCTATAGAAAGAGCTGGAAATGAAAGAAGGGAAATTGTTCCTAATGACATCTCAAGCTCCTCCCCTATAAGTGTGTTGCGCTTCACACTCATGAAGAAGATTTTACTCGGCCCAGCTTTCAGACACCCTAGGACACTTAAACCTGACACTCTGATACCAAATTTGTCATACCCCAAGGCTACCCCCTAGATGCAACACGGTGCTTAGTGTCACCAGTGACCTAAGCTAACCCATGGCATGGCATTCTATACAATTTCAATTTAAAGCATGCACTGTGCGAAGGCTAAAAACAATTTAATGTCTGAAGTGGGGAAAAGCCCAAAATGTCTGAGTATATAAAATATATAAGAGTATAATGAAGTCTAAAAAATGAAATCAACAACTCAAGCTGAATCTAGTCTATGTCTGAAAGCCTCTAACTGATACGAGTTGCTAGGACATTCCCCCAGCTAACTCAAATAATCAAAAAATTGAAATAAGAAGATTGAAAGTAAAGAATGTCTATCATCCCCAAACTATGAGGACTCACCACTGAAGCTACTGAGTAGAACTGGAAGTCGATCTAAGCGTGGTCTGGATGTGCCTAAACCTACATAGTAAAATAATGTAGCACAAAAGTATGTGTCAGTACTTCGAATGTACTGAGCATGCGAGATATGGGCTAAACTGAACAACATAATAATTGAACATGGAAGTATATATAAACTGAAGCATAAACTGAAAGCTAAGTTGAATACAATGAACAAGTACTAACATGAATATAATATGCTGAACTGAATACTAAAAACGGATATTGAGTACATAGTCAATGCAATATGAGTCTAACTGTGGGAGATACTATTAACCGACATACCCCAAGCTAGCTAACTATGAGGCCAACTTGTAACCCTGGATGGAAGGGTTTTCATACCTTGCCAAGGGTACGAACAAGTCTGACATGGATCCACTAACAGATGTCCACATGGAACAGACGTGTGCAGCCTAACCTGACAGCTGACCCCTCTTTACACCTACGATGGCGCCATAGTTATGGGATTCGGGGGACTACTACTAAAGGTCTTAGCCTAATCTGACAGCTAAGCCTCATCCCATCATTCACTCGGTACTAAGTCTTCTCCCAATGGAAATATAAGCAATGAAAAACAAGATGGAACACTGGATATCTCAAATACTGACGATAGTCTGAGAATGCACATATATACATATATATATACTGAAACTGATGGCATTCTAACACCGAAACGTGATCATTTGAATTGTCTGCCTAGCAAGCATAATTTATAAATACTGAAATTTAGACATGCTAGGGTTTCAGAGTCCTGAACCTGTGACTATACTAACTCTCCAAGAAACATGAAATAGATATCAATATAATAAAAAAAATCTGAATTTGCAATGAATCCCTAAGATTTAGGAACCCTAGGTCTGAACAATTCGATGGAGAACTGAAGAATTGGCTGAAACTAGGGACTCAATGGGTGAAAGGAGCCCATTGATGAAATCCCACATACCTGGAGAAGAAACTATGGAGAAATCCTTTGGATTTTTGGGGCTGAACTTGAAGAAGACCTCTGCCTGTTCTTGAGAGAAAATAGTCGCCTCTTTCTCTTCTCTTCTTTCTAAGTCTGATGATTTTTAGGAGAATAGAGGTTTTAGGTAGTTTTTGACTAATAAACTAGGCTTAGAGTATTCAAAACAACATAGCCTAGGCATTAAAAGAGGTAATAAAAGTCTGAAATGCCCCTGGAAAAAATAAATAGAAAAGCTGCTGAAATTCCTGACTCAGGTTCCATGGGTGGGTTCTACAGCTCGTGGAACCCTGTTGTGGTTTCCCGGTCCTGAAAATTGAGCTACTGGAATAGATTCTATGAGTTGGGTTCATGACTCGTGGAACCTTCCACGAGTCGTGGATCCTACTCGTGAACCCTGGGGACTTAATACTGGGCTACTGGAACTGGTTCCACGAGTCAGGTTCACGACTCGTGGGAACTATCACGAGTCATGGATCCCACTTGTGGTTCCTCAGAGCCATCTGCAAGGAAGATCCTATGGACAGGTTTTACGGTCCATGGAAACTTCAATGGTCTATAGACTTAGGTCATAGAATGAACTTCAGAGAAGTAGTCCTCTGATATTTGTTCCACGAGTCCAGTCCATGACTCGTGGACTATTCCACAGCTCGTGGAAGTGACTCGTGGTTATACTGATAGTTGAAATTGTTTATTTCTTCTGGTTTTCTGAGCTAAGCCTGGGCTTGGAAGTTCTGAGGTGTTACACAGACCATGGGTTAGCTTAGGGTCACTTGTGACACTAAGCACTGTATTGCGTATAGGGGGTATCCTCGAGGCATGACAAACTTGGAATTAGAGCATCAGGTTTAAGTGTCCTAGGGTGTCTCAAAGCCACATCAAGTAAAGTCTTCTTCATAGGTGTGAAGCACGCTAGACTTATGGGGGAGGAGCTACAAGATGTTTTTGGAAAAACTTCCCTTCTTTCTTTTCCATCTTGTGCTATAGAGTGTGAACTCTATTTAATCTCCTTCTAACTCTTATTCTTCACATTACCAAAAAATGCCTCCTAGAAGAGCGAATAGAAGGGGAAACAAAAATAGAAACGGGAATCAGCAAGCACCACCAGCTCTAGCAGACCCTTTGAATGAGCAAGTCACCCATGCTGAATTTAGGTCTACCTTCCAGGTGCTTGCTCAGGCCATGACCGCTCAGGTTGACCAGCAGGTTGTGGCACCAGCCCCACCTCAGAATAACTCTGTAGCAGCTAGAGTCTAATATTTCACTCGGATGAATCCTTCAGAGTTTCATGGTTCCAAGTCTGAGGAGGATGCACAGTAATTACTTGAGGACATTCAGAAGGTGACAGAGATTATAGGTGTCACTCTGGTCGAGAGTGCAGACTTAGCCTCTTACCAGCTGAAAGGAGTGGCTCATACCTGGTATCAGCAGTGGAAGGAGTCTCGAAGTGCTAATGCAGGCCCAGTGGATTGGAATCACTTCAAGACTGGATTTTTTGAAAGGTTTTTCTCACTTGAACTCAGGTAAGCCAAGGTCCAAGAGTTTATCAACTTAAGGCAGAATGATATGAGCATGAAGGAGTACTCTCTTAAGTTTACTCAATTGTCTAAGTATGCTCTGGCAATAGTAGCTGATTCCAGAGTTCGTATGAGTAAGTTTATGTATGGGGTGTCCGATGATGTGGTCAAGGAGTGCAGGACCACTATGTTGGTAAAGGAGATGGATATCTCTAGGTTCATGACCCATGCCCAGCAAATTTAAAGGAAAATATCAAAGAGCAAGGAGGAGACAACAAGAGAGCTAGAACAGGTGACTTCACCTATTCTCAGCAAAGGTCAAATGGTGGTAACCGCTCTTAATTCTGCCAGAAATCTTCAGCTCCACCCCCATCCTCTGCTATTTTTCTAGTGCCTAAGTTCAGACAGGATCATTGGGATAGGGCGCCAGGCTCTAAGTCCCAAGGTAGTGTCACTAGTGGGCGTACTCATCCAGTTTGCAGGAAGTATGGTAGGAACCACCAGGGTGAGTGTATGGAAGGTAGTGGAAATTGTTTTGGGTTTGGTATGCCAGGACACAGAATGAAGGATTATCCAACAGCTTCTCAGAAAGGCAGGGATACCCACCCACAGAATCAAGCCAATTCTACTGCAGCTCCAGCAGGTCGCCCGACTCAGCAGGGTGCCTCTTCTAGTGCAGGTGGTGGTCAATGCCAAAACAGGCTCTATGCTCTTCAGATTCAACAGGACCAGGAGGATTCTTCCAATGTGGTCACGGGTACGTTACGAGTCTTTCATCTTGATGTATATGCATTGTTGGATCCTGGAGCTACACTTTCTTTTGTGACTCCCTATATAGAAGTAGACTTTAGTGTCAGTCCAGAAATCCTCCTCGAACCCTTCTTAGTCTCTACTCTTGTTGGTGACCCAGTTATAGCTAGACGGGTATACAGATCACAGTTTTCCAGAAAGTTACCTCAGCAGATCTTGTAGAGTTAGAAATGACTGACTTTGATATTATTCTAGGTATAGATTAGTTACATTCATGTTATGCCTCAGTTGATTGTAGAACTAGAATAGTTTAGTTCCAGTTTCCAAATGAACCAGTCCTAGAGTGGAAGGGTAATACCTCAGTTCCTGTAGGTCGATTCATCTCTTACCTTAAGGCCAGAAAAATGATCTCCAAAGGGTATATCTATCATCTTGTTCGGGTTAAGGATTCAGATTCCAAGGCCCCAATTCTTGAGTTAGTCCCTGTGGTTAACGAATTCCCAGAAGATCTTCCCGGAGTCTCTCCTAAAAGGGAAATCAATTTTGGAATAGATCTCCTTTCAGATACCCAGCCTATCTCAATTCCACCTTACAGAATGGCTCCAGCTGAGCTTAAGGAATTGAAGTAACAGTTGAAAGACCATCTAGATAAGGGCTTCATCAGACCCAGCATCTCTACATGGGGTGCTCCAATACTTTTCGTGCGTAAGAAGGATGGTTCTCTCAGAATTTGCATCAACTACCGTCAGTTAAACAAAGTCACAATATAGAATAAATATCCCATACCCAGGATTAATGACTTGTTTGACCAGCTTCAAGGTGCCAGTTATTTCTTTAAGATAGACCTCCGATCCGGCTATCACCAGCTTAGACTCAGAGATTATGATATTCTGAATACATCCTTCAGAACTTGTTATGGTCACTATGAATTAGTAGTTATGTTTTTCGGACTAACAAATTCTCTTACAGCTTTTATGGACTTAATGAACATGGTGTTCAAGAAGTTTTTGGACATGGTCATCATCATCTTCATTGATGATATACTTTTTTATTCTCAGAGTGAGGAGGAGTATGCAAATCATTTAAGGGTTGTTTTGCAAATCTCAAGGATCGCCAGTTATTCGCTAAGTTCAGCAAGTGTGAATTTTGGTTACAGTCTGTTGCTTTCCTTGGTCATGTGGTGTCTAGTGAAGGAATCCAAGTTGATTCTCAGAAAATTGAGGTACTAAAGAACTGGCCCAGACCCACCTCTCCGACATACATAAGAAGCTTCTTAGTCTTAGCCGGTTACTACAGGAGATTTGTTGAAGGATTTGCATCCATAGCTGCCCTACTGACTAGATTGACTCAGAAGAAGGTTAAGTTCCAATGGTCAGATGAATGTGAGAAAAACTTCCTAGAGTTGAAGGCTAGGTTGACTACAACTCCCGTTCTAACTCTACCAGAGGGTTTAGATGGTTTTGTAGTATATTGCGATGCATCCAGAGTCAGATGCATGGTAAGGTCATAGCTTATGCCTCCAGATAGCTTAAGATTCATAAGAAGAACTACCTGACTTATGACCTTGAGCTTGCAGCAGTTTTTTTTTGCATTGAAGATTTGGTGACATTACTTGTATGGTGTTCATGTAGACGTGTTCACAAATCATAAGAGTCTCTAGTTTTTGTTCACCTATAAAGAGTTGAATCTTCATCAGAGAAGGTGGCTCGAGTTCCTCAAAGACTATGATATGAATGTGCTCTACCCTTTGGGTAAGGCCAATATAGTGGCTGATACACTTAGCAGGTTGTCTATGGGTAGTGTTTTGCATGTTGATGAGGAAAGGAAATAATTGTCTAGGGATGTCCATAGTCTCGCTCGTTTGGTAGATTGCCTTACAGACACAGCCCATGGCAGTAAGATAGTACAAAATGGGTCAGAATCTTCTTTAGTAGTTGAGGTGAAGGAGAACCAGGACAATGATCCCATTCTACTTCAGTTAAAGGGTGCAGTCCATTAGCAGAGGGTAGAGGTTTTCTCCCAAGGGAGAGATGGTGTGCTTCGCTACCAAGGTCATTTATGTGTTCCAAATGTGGATGAGTTTAGGCAGCAGATCCTGACAGAGGCCCATAGTTCTAGATATTTTATTCATCCTAGGGCCACTAAGATGTACCGTGATCTACGGGAAGTCTATTGGTGGAAAGGCATGAAAAGGGACATCGCAGACTTTGTGGCTAGGTGTCCCAATTATCAGCAAGTGAAAGTAGAGCATCAGAGACCGGGAGGTGTGACTCAGGATATCAGCATTCCTACTTGGAAGTGGAAAGTGATCAACATGGATTTCATTATAGGCTTACCTCATACTCACAGACAGCATGAGTCCATTTGGGTGATTGTGGACAGAGTGACCAAATCAGCCCACTTCTTAGTAGTTAAGACTATAGATTCTGCAGAGGATTATGCCAGACTCTACATCAGCAAGATAGTCAGGTTGCATGGGGTTCCTTTGTCTATTATCTCATATAGAGGTACCCAGTTTACATCTCATTTCTGGAGATCATTTCAGAAAGGTCTTGGTACTCAGGTAAACCTCAGGACAGCATTTCATTCACACACGGATGGTCAGGCAGAGCGTACCATTCAAACCTTAGAGGATATGTTGAGAGCTTATGTGATCAATTTCAAAGGTAGTTAGGATAATAACTTACCTCTCATAGAGTTCACCTATAATAACAGCTTCTATTCCAGTATTCAGATGGCCCTGTATGAGGCACTTTATGGGCGTAGGTGAAGATCACTGGTCAGTTAGTTTGAAGTAGATAAAGCAGACTTAATCAGGCCAAATTCAGTTCATGAAGCTATCTTCTCAAAGTAGTCAGAAGTCCTATGCAGATGTGAGGAGAAGGGACTTAGAGTTTGCAATTGATGATTGGGTTTACCTGAATGTGTCACCCATGAAGAGTGTGATGAGATTTGGCAGGAAAGGGAAGCTCAGTCCCAGATATGTAGGTCCTTACAGAATCTTGAAAAAGGCTGGTATATGGCCTGTGAGTCAGAATTGCTAGCAGATCTAGCAGCGGTTCATCTAGTTTTCTATGTCTCTTTGCTGAAAAAGTGTGTTGGTGATACGACAGCGATTGTGTCATTAGAGAGTATGGCTGTGAAGGATAGCCTAACTTATGAGGAGGTTCCAGTTGAGATTCTTGGTCGTCAGGTTCGTAGGTAGAGACATAAAGAGTTCGCTTCAGTGAAGGTACTTTGGAGGAATCAGTCAATTGAGGGAGGTACTTGGGAAGCAGAAGCAGCCATGATGGCCAAGTACCCTCACCTCTTTCCTTCCGATTCAGCTTGAGCATGAGGTAATACTTTCTCTCAAGTTTCCCAGTTTAATCTCATGCATTTCAATCTCAGTATCATATTCCCTTAGTTATTCCTATATCTCCAGCATGCTTTCATCTACTTAGAACTCAATTCAATCAGAAATCAGTTTCTTAGAACTCAGTTGGTAGGGATTGCAGCTCTTTCCCCTCCAAACTCAGCTGGTTTAGTCTTCATTCGAGAACGAATGATCCCAATGGGGATATATCATAACACCCCAAAACATCCAGGCCTAGACCCAGCTTAGAAAAACCAAAAGATAAAATTTTCCAAGTTCCAGCCGGAACCATGGATGGTTTTCATGAGCCATGGAACAGTCCACGAGTCATGGAATGCCCCCGTGGAACTCAGATGGAGACCAGCCAAGTTGGGATCAAGACCATGAGTCGGGACCATGAATCGTGAAATGATCCACGAGTCATGAATTTCATTCATGGAACTCAGACCTGAGACCCAACTATCCCTTTTGAAACCACAACATATTTCCATGAATCGTGGAATGATCCATGAGTCATGGAATGGTCTCGTGGAACTCAAACCTAAGGGTCATCAATCCCTCAGGAACTACGACAAGGTAGCATGAACTATGGATGGTTCCACGAGTCATGAACCCAAGTCGTGGAACTCAGACCCCCAGCCTGACAAAAAGGCCCAGGAACTACGACAGGGTTTTACGAGTCATGGAAGCATCCATGGACTGTGGAACCTGAGTCGCGAATTTTTTAGAAGTTTTCATTTTAATTCTCAGGGGTATTCTAGACTTTTTCTATCTTCTTTAAAGACTAAGCTACGATGTTTTGTTTAATTTAAAAATAATTTTAAACCTAAAACTACCCAGACCCCCCTCATTCCCTCAGATTAAGTCATCACTTAGAATAATTATAAGAAAAGGAGCGTCCTTTCTCTCAAGAACAAACAGAAGGGTTTTCTCAAGTTCAGGCTTTAATCCCCAGATTTCCACTGTAGATTCTCTTTCAGGTATGTGGGATTTCATCAATGGGTTCCTTTCATCCATTGAGTCCCTAGATAAAGTTCAGATACTCAGATTTCAATTAGTCCCTCAGACCTAGGGTTCCTGAATTCTATGCAATTATTGTAATTCAGTTTCTATGGTTGTTTATAGAATTTATCATGTGTTTCCTTGGGAGCCTAGTATAGTCATGTACTCAAAATTCAGTAACCCTAGCATTTATTAATTTCAGTACTAAAATTTCATACTTGCTAGTCAGATAATTCAGTCAGTTATACCTCATGATTTGAATGCCATCATTTTTTAGTATTATTGTGCGTTCTAAGTTTTTATCAGTATTTGAGCTATCCAGTATATATATATATCAGTTGCATTCATTGTTTGTGCATTCAGTTGGGAGTAGGCTTAGCACCGAGCGGATGAAGGGATGAAGGTTCACCCGTCAATTTAGGTTGAGACCTTTAGTAGAAGTCCCTAAGTCCCAAAACTATGGTGCCACCATAGGTTCTAAAGGGGTCACCCGTTAGATCAGGCTTGACACCCTCGTCCCTTGTGGACATCAGTTTAGTGGACCCACGTTAGATTTGTTTGTACCTTTAGAAAGGTATGAACACCCTCCCAGTCAGGGTTACAGATTGGCCTCATAGTTAGCTCAGCTTGAGGTATGTTGGTTAATAGTAGCTCCCACAGTCAGACTCATCATTGCAGTAAACTTGTATTCAATTTTCAGTAATTTAGTTCAGTTCAGCATGTTACAGTTCATGTTAAATACTTGGTCATTGCATCAGTTTATCTTTCAGTTTCATGATCAATATATTATTCATGTTCGATACTCATACACATAGCTTGCATATATCCTGCATGCTCAGTATATTCCAAGTACTAATGCATACTTTTGTGCTACATCTTATTATGATGTAGGTTCAGGTGCTCAGTATCCAGACTGCGCTTAGTGCGATTCTCCAGTCCTTACTCAACATCCCAGTGGTGAGTCCTTATAGTTCGAGGACATAGTCATGTTTACTTATTCAGTTCTTATTTTTAGTTTTCAGACTTTTGGAGTTAGCTGGGGGTTTGTCCCAGCAACTCACTTCAGTTAGAGGATTTCAGACATAGTATTAGTTTCAGCTTTTACAGTCAGTGGTTCTTTCAGACTTTCATGATATTCTCTTATATTCGGATAATTATTGAATTATCTTTCCTGAACTTGTTTATTTATACCAGTTTAGCTTCCGCATAGTTTACATTTGTATCAGAAATGTTTAGTTATGCTAGACCATGGGTTTGCTTGGGGTCACTTGTAACACTAAGAATCGTGTTGCGTCTAGGGGGTAGCCTCGGGGAATGACAAACTTGGTATCAGAGCATCAGGTTCAAGTGTCCTAGGGTATATAAAAGTCGCATCAAGTAGGGTCTTCTTCATGGGTTAAAGGGACTTTTGGTTTGGGTCTTAAGGCTTCTGGACTCATTTTGGGCCATGGAGTTCCGTCTTGGAAAAAGTTGGCCTAAAGGTTTGCTTTGGGCGTGGATCTCACTTTTCATTAAATCGACCTCCATTGGGAATTTTATTAATTCTGTTGAGTTCAGAATGTCATTTCTGCTAAAGTAGCATAGTTCATTTGCATGCACGGGGTCCAAGATGAGTCCCATGGGCCCATCTAGAGATATTTTGCCTTAAGCTTTTCTGCTGGTTGTTGTTATAGGTGCAGGCCTCATGCCTTAATCATGACTGCGAGGGAGGCCACGCGATCGTGATGGTCTACCTCTTTTGGCATCACGACCGCAAGGTTCCCTTCACGCGATCGCAATGAAAGGCCTATGGACCCAGCACGCTTTGTTCTTCATAATTACGAAGTCCACCGTGATGCAGTCCCTACCTCATTGTTCTTTGCAACTGCATGGATAGACTTTACGATCGTGATTGTCTAGCCAGTTTGGTCATCACAACTGCGTGGGGTCTCTTCACAATCGCAAAGAAGGACCCTTGGCTGTATATATATCTTTCCCTTCATTTTCTTCTCCCTAAAACCAAACTTCCACCATAGATATTGAACTCCAAGCTCCTTTCCTCAACTTTGATCATCCCAAAGCTTAGAGGGGGATATATTTCTGTCCGTGGCCATTTCCCGACTCTAATTTGGTAAGTTTCCTTTGTTAATTCCATCATTTTTCCATTTGATTTCCCTCTTGATTCTCGAGTATTTTGGGTTGTTTTGGAGCCCTTCCTATGGTTTAATTTCTCTAAAAGTCTTAGTATGCACTCTTGGAATTTTCAGGGTCATCATTGTGTTTTTTATTTTTGATTTTGGGTTGCGGGGACAACGGGCTCGCTTGTGACCAAGATTTTGACCCAGCTAAACTTTTAGCAATATGGGTATTGTTAGCTTTATTTTACCGTGTAGATTGCATTCTTGAAAGTGTGTTAGCTGTTCGGAGCTTCTCAGAGCAGTTCGAGCTTGGACAATGTCATTCCAGCAGCTTGCCATTGGATGACAGTTAGGTTACGGTTTCTCTACTTAGACTTTGCGTATATAGGCTATAATTGTACTACTTAGCATCCTTGGGTTGGTTTTATTAGTTTGGCACCCTAGACCTTATTCGCTTTCTTTTGTTTGTCTTATTTTACACGCTCATTGCAGTATTCGTATTAGTTTCATAGTATCACCCTCTGTGGCCCCGTGTGGCCTTGTATTTGCCTTTGGACCATAGTTGGTGGGTTATTTAGGAATTTCCGTGAGTTTCGGATATCATACTATTATTTTAGGCTGGTTATCTATGTTGTAGAGTGAAATAAGCATGTGCAAGGCCAATAGGTTGATTGTGAGCCATTGGGCTACTTATTGTGTTTGGCATACCATTATCATTCATATAAAAGAGATTTTTTGCATTATTTACTACTACTTTGGCTGTGAGCCTACTATAACTGGTTTTCTACACCTTGCATGGCCTCGAGGGCCTATTTTTTTAGTAAAAATGGTTATAAAAAGGATTTGGAATTGATTTTTACGGATCTTCTTGTAGTAAAAGATGTATTATGATGGTTTTATCACCGGTTTCTCACACTTATACTAGACTCGGCTAAGTCTTAGTGCTAGGCATGTTTTACTACTGATTTGAGACAATATTAGACTCAGTCGAGCCAAGCGCTAGACTTAATTTACTACTGATTTAGACCTGGTTATGCTCTAGGCACCCTTATTGGGGATTTTGATACATGATTTACTTATTTAGACCCGAATAGACCTCGGGTATGCGTTCTGAGATCACGATTACTGGTTTAGACCCAGATACACTCCAGGCAGTTATATTTGAGATTTTGAGATTTAGTATGTAGTTGAGGACCTCCATGGACCCTGTCAATCCAGACCAGGGGCTACATACTACGAGTGCCAGAGGAGGGGTATATGGTGTAGTTGAGGTATACGGGTGTGTCCTTCCATGGATCCTACCTCCTGGGCTTTTAGGCATCGGAGGAGGTACATACAGCATTACTGTCACACCAATTTCATCATATCATTCATATTGTGTTTGGATCCACCTTGTTTGTTATTTGCTTAGTGTACGCTCCGGTAGTATGGGATGTCGGAGGGTTTGTTTTCACTTGTTTGTGTTCCTCGGGTGTATGGGCACCCGTTGGGACTGTAAGTAGATTTATTATTATATCCTATTGTAGTACTGGTTTATTTTATAGTCACATTTGGGTTATTGTTTTATTATTCGTATTTGAGAACTATGTTATCAGCATGACTTAGTTAGTAGTATTGTTTCAAGTATGAGTATGTTTTACTTGCTTTTCCTTCCCTTTTTACTTGGGGTTACCGATATACTGCTATTCTTCTTAAACTCTCTCTATATATTGTTGTTGCAAGGATCCAGGTGCATTCTCATTTCCTTCACGTGTGTTCTGTGTTATATATATATATATATATATATATATATCTTGTGTCTAGCCTAGTATGATTGTTTCTCTTTGTATTCTATCTGTGATAGCTTCTGTGCGCCTTCCTTTGTTTGCTTCTGTGACTCCTTTCTTTCATATTTGCTATTTACTGCTTTTATATCTTATATGCACTCAGTCATCCTATGGTTCCTACTGGGTACCCGTTGCTTTGCAATTGGTGCTCGTACTACATTTCTGCATCTTCCTGGTGTAGATCCTAGTGTGATCTCTCATTGTTGATTGCATAGAGACTCGTGTAGCTTTCCAGACATCTGAGACTTGGGGTGAGCTCCTAGCGACCAGGGCTTAGCTTTTATCTCCTCTTTTGTACCATGTACTCTATTATTATTCAGAGACATATGTATATATACTTTTGTACCCTTTTGTACTCTGCATTTCATATTGGCTTCTGTACTGTGATATCAGGTCATGGGATGGTTTAGTTTTCCTCTATATATATTCTAGTTGCTATATTTCTTTACTTTTATCTCTTGCTTCTGCTCATATATTGCCTCTTATGTGTGCTTGTTTAGATAGTAGCTCATTACTAATCGTTCTGGGCTACAGGGATTGGTACGCCTACAGAGGGGTTGTAGGTGCCATCATGACCTGAGAAATCGGATCATGACATCTTCCTAACACCTTGGGAAAGTATGACTCCATTTGGGACATCGTAGACAGGCTGACCAAGTCAACTCATTTCATTTCGGTCAGGAAAGATTACAATTCTCAACAGTTGGCCAAGATTTATGCCAAGGAAATAGTGAGATTGCATAGGGTACCACTTTCCATCATTTCAGACAGGGGAACGCAGTTTACCTCCAAGTTCTGGGGCAAGTTACACGAAGAATTGGGCACCCAACTCACTTTTAGCATAGATTTTCATCCTCAGATTGATGGTCAGTCGGAGAGGATGATTCCAGTGTTGGAAGACATGCTGAGAGCATGTGTGATCAATTTTGGGGGACATTGGGATCAATTTTTACAATTGTGTGAGTTCTCATACAATATAGCTACCACTCCAGTATTGACATGGCACCATTCGAGGCACTTTATGGAAGAGGATGTAGAGCACCCATAGGGTGGTTTGAGGCAGGCGATGTGAAACCATTGGGAATTGACTTGGTAAAGGAAGCTCAGGAAAAGGTGAGAGGTATTCAGACCAAGTTACTGGCAAAAAGAGTATGCCGATTGCAAGGTACGGGATATGGCATTTCAGGCAGGTGAACAAGTGTTATTGAAGGTGTCACCAATGAAAGGGGTAATGTGGTTTGGCAAGAGGGGAAAGGTTAGCCTTGGTATATCAGTCCATTTGAGGTCCTTGAGATTGTAGGGCCGATGGATTACAGGTTAGCACTGCCGCCCAATTTGTCTGGAGTACATCCAGTTTTCCATGTATCCATGCTGAAGCGATACCATGGGGATATAGAGTATATCATCAAATGGGATTCGGTTTTGTTAGACAACGACCTTCAGCATGAGGAGAAGTCAGTTGCAATTCTTGATCGGGATATCCAGAAATTAAGGACAAAGGAAATCAGATCGGTAAAGGTTCAATGAAAGTATCGTCTGATTGAGGAAGCCACTTGGGAAATCGAGAAAGACATCCAGGACAAGTATCCTCACTTGTTTGAGGATTCAGGTACTACCATTTTCTCTTTTGTTGCTCTTTTTTTTCGTGTTTGATCATTTGGGGATGAATAACGGGTAAATTGGTAACTGTTATAACGACCTATTCTGTCATTATGGGTGAACTTTTTATGCAAAAAAATGGGTTACAAAACTTCTAGGTTGGGGAGTTAGAAATTTTGGGCTAGGTCAGTCTCGGATGATTTCTGTGTAACGTATAGTCTAGGGAAATTTGAGAAAGGATTGGGTAGAATATCTATGTTTGATCTAGATTTCCTATTAGCTAAGACGTTAAGGAGTCCGTAGGACTTTTCAAAAGTGAATTCAGGTGAGTAGAACTCTCGGTATCGAACTTGACGTGAAAGGATTAGTCCAAAACGTCAAGGTTTGAAGGTGTGTTATAAAATAGGCAAATTAGGGAGGATTCCCTAGATTCGTGTCAACCGCTATAGCGATTGAAACACCGCGATGGCGCTGACCACTATAGTAGAGAAATTCCTGCTATAGGAGGAGTCAAGGCGGTCAACCCTGCTATAGCAGGCAGCTACTGCTACGTGCGGTGCCGCAATAGCAGAGTGGGGACCACTATAGCAGAATAAGTCACAGTAAATGCAGAAACTTCTCCAAAATTATTCAGAATTGTTCAAGAATATTTTGAGGAAGCGCAGAGGCGATTTGGGCGACTCCACATCAGTTTTCCACCAATTTTCATCGTAAAGGTAAGGATTTTTCTTCCCTAACTTAGCACTACGATTGGTACACTTTAGAATCGTTAGATGTGGGCTTGGGGGAAGGTTTGGCTTGACCTAAGAAGAAAGAACCCAGTGTAACAAGGGTTTTAGGGTGTAGAAATTTTGGGTTTTGTTTATAATTACCTATTCATGATTAATTTACCATAATTCGCTAAATATATCCGTAAAAAATGGTGGTTCTAGGTGAAGTAATGGTGGGAAAGCCCGAAAATGGGTGGAATGATCATGGGTTTGGCCTGGGGATTGGGATTTAGGTATAATCCAGGGAATATTTAGGCCACATTAATTAATTGTAGTATTATGTGGTTGTTTTTAGACCAAGGACAAGCAAAAGCTTCAAGAAATAGGAAGGCTCCAATCCAGTAGAGCTTTCAGGCTAATTCGAGGTAGGTGATGATTGTTATTTTCCCAAGATGCATCATATGTGCATATTAACTAATACCTAGTATTTCTGTACATTACAGGTTTAGGGAATAAATAATTTAATGTGAAATGATATATGGTTGTTAATCCTATGTAATGAACATGTTTAATGCTTGTTGGGTTTACAAGCGTGGTTGTATTCATTGTGTCTGTGTGTATGATATCTGTGATTATTTGGTTGACCCAGGTACCATGCCTGGTACAATTCTATTGGTTATCTCGGGTACCATGCCTGGTATGGGATATCTATCGATTGGCTCAGGTACCACGCCTGGTACAGGTTCTATAATGGTTGACCCAGGTATCACGCCTGGTACAGGTTGATTATACATGTTTGATTGTACATGTTTTTTTATTCCTTCTTGTGTTGGTTCCATGAGTGAATCGGGTTAATTGTTATGATGTATTGATTTCCTATTGGTCCATGAGTGGCCGGGTTGCTGGTTTAAATATTGGGAATGGTTCTTATGTAGACTGGGGTTGCTTGTTAAACACCATAGCTGATGTCTTAGGGATCCTTGGGTGGTCCGGGTACTTAAAGTTAGGTTGAATCTTATCTGAAGTTATTCTTGTGGTGGTTTGTGGACATGGTATATGTGGTTGTTAAGTTAATTAATGACTGATTGTCTTGTTTATACTCATCGGTTGGGATTTACATATTCTGTCTGGTTTTACTATGTTTTAGTTATTTGTTCATATCTCGTATGTTTGGAGCTGGCCGATGATCCTACCAGTACATTGTTGTTTTTGTATACTGATACTGCACTTGCTCTTCTTTTGTGAGTACAGGGAAAATTCCAGCGGCTTCTACGTGACCTCAGCTGTAGTTCCGGCGTTTCCAAAATTCAAGGGTGAGCTGCTTCTTTCGGGGTACCATGGGTTCATCTAGTTTACTTCTAATCCATTATTTTGGACTCAGACTTCTTATTTTTTGGGGTTGCATCCCCGTAATCTAGACTCAGTAGATGTTTTGGTACACGACTTTCAAATTCTAGGGTTATTTCCGCATTGGTTTGTTTGTTTAAAACTTATAGACATGAGATCCTGCTTTTATTTATTAAACTTGCTTTAACTGTTTAACTTAGTGAAGTATTGGCTTGGTTACTTGGTTCGCTCACCGGGGGTTTTGGGTGGGTGCCACTCACGGTGATTAGATCGTGACACATGCATATCATAAAAGAAATACATAAGCTACGTGAAAGGAAAAAATAGGGAAAAGATGCAAAAACTCAAAATGACCATGAGGGTCATTACATCACCTCACTAATTTTCGTTCTCTTTATTTCTCATTCTTTTTTTCATTTATTTTCTCTTTTAACTTGTCTTTGCTTACTCCTTCTTGCATCCTATTTTCACTTTTTAGTTTGTGCACCCTTAATTTTCTTCTTTGTTTCTTTTCCAAACATCCTTCGAGTGCTCAAAATTTTCAAATAAAGTGCCTTAAAGAATACGGGATCAACATTATGGCTAATGCGAATAAACATAATAGACTTATCATGCAGCTAACTAAGAATAGGCTAATGTCATAATGGACTAACTAGGGATATCATTACATGAGGTAGGTAGAAAGAAGTAAAAATAATGGCTAGACAAAGAAATGTCTATACCATCTTCTAGACTTTCACATCTTCTTTTACTTTGTACATACACTGGACAAGTTGTAGACATCAATATGACATATGGAATATAAAGCAAAAACCTGGCTCACACATGGCACATGATAGATACAAGTTGGATCAATGATGACCCTCTATCTAACACTAGTGCGAGTTCAGTGCAAGCAATATTAAGCCCTAAAAATGATGCAATAGAGTGAAGTAAGAGAGCCTATGTGTCTCAAAAAGGTTATATCTACATCTTTATGCATGTTCTTCTCTATACCTCCTAGAGAGTTGCCTAATGCACCTAATCTTGAGTATCTAGCATTAACATGGTTTTTGGGCTACAGGCGATCCTAATAACTAAAGTTTCCTTAAAACGTTCGTCATCCATCGGTCCTCAGAAAAAGTATCTACCTGTGACTAAAAAACCAAAACTATTAAAATAAAATCTACTACCCGATTCAAAGACTCACCCCTGGAAAAGAACTGTTGCCCAAAGAAAAATCAAAGGTTATGCTAACTACAATCAAGACTCAAAATACTAACTAATATATTAGTTACTACATATTACAACCCATAGAAAAAAGTAACAATATCTAAAAAAAACCAAACAAAACAAAAATTTATCCAAAAATTATACAACCCAAAAAAACAAAAACAAACATAAGTTTTCTTCCCCACCCCATACTTAAGCACTATCATGAGTGCATAAGAATAATCATCAAGAGAGTGGAAAGAAGGAAATCTTTGTCTACTTATCATCATTGGCATCATAATCAGTTAGAGCAAAAGAAGTGTCACCATCCTCATTGTCTTGCTCGTCATCATCATCATCCTCTTCTTTTTCATCCTCTTTCTCATTAGGGATTGCTCGGGTGTGTTCTAACTATCCTCTAGTGTCTTGTCAAATCTTGTACCCATTTTACATATGAATTGGGCATGAGAATTGAGCGGATAATTCTCATCAAGGCCAATACGCTCCTCTAGAGTGGCAGATCTTCCCCCAATCTTGAGCTGGAGATCCGTCATATCATAGATATGGGCTATAAAGCTCTCATCTCGAACATGCCTCTCAGCCAAAGTCAAGGTAGGGCTACACACTATGTCAGGATCCTTCACCTAGTCAAGTCTACATGTTTATTAATTACAGGCAGCTTGTGATTGCGAGGCTCCTTATGTACACCCTCATTGCGCAAGAATTGGGTTAGCACATTCCCAAAGAACAATCGCCTGGACTTATTTTTACATGCCTCCTTTATAAATGACTTCATCAGATAATCCACATTGAAAAGATCACCTATTATCAGTATATAGATCATACACACCCTATCCCTCATCATATTAGTGAGATGATGTCTAGGCATTAGTCTCAAACTTAGAATTTTCATCTACACCCTTGCGTCCTTCTGAAAGTAAGGAACCAACATTATTCCATTGGTGCTATCACTTTGTTTCGGCCCCACCTATCTATAAAAGTGTCCCCGTAAAGAAAATGTGTAATTCCTGATAGAATGGCCTAGTCACAATGGCCGTAAGAGGATCCACTGGCACATCGAAAGCATGTAAAAACCTACACAAAGCACCGTGAGATAAATCAATTTTTATCCTCTTATTGGCATCTCATCGGGATCAATTAAGCCCAAATTAGTATAGAACTCCCAAAAAAGAATGATGTTTGCCTCTTTGTTCTGCTCAAACACAAATCAGAGACCCATATTTTGAATCGTCTACAGGTATAAGGGTAGGATCCCTTTAGCAGCTCCTCGTCCACCATAATCTCATCATCATACGTCTCCAACTTAAAGTTCTTGAGCCATTTATTTCCATACACTTTCACTCATTGTCAGCCATAACACCTGGGTGGAGGGGCTTGCTCGTCCTTCTGAGGTGTGCATGGCTACTTGAGTCTTCACTCGCTCTTGCCATCTTCTTTGCTGATGGACGGGAGGCTGAGAGTTGGCTTAGTCTAACCATTGTTCACCTGTGCAAACATAATATATCATCAGAACTCAACATAATAGTAGATGAACTAAGGTGTATGTCAGAATTACCCCACACTTAGTTCATAAGCACGAATGCAACTAACAAAGAAGGGTACATTAGATTTTCCTTTTCTCTAACATTACACATAGCTAGTGTTAATCCGCCTCAGTAACAATATCAATTACCCTTCCAAATAACAACCCCACACGTAAACTTGTGAGGAACAAGCCAAATAGACACAACCAAATGACTATACTTCCCTCAAGACGATCATCATTTATCTGTTGTTGGAAAAAACTGCCCTTTACTATACTTTAGGGAAATTCATCGAACACATACTGTGCAGTAGGTGTGAGGGTGAGTGTAAAGTGTTCAATAATGAAAGAAATCCCCTATTTCAGGTCTCAATCTTATACACTAACATGACTAATACTATATCAAAGACTAGTGTGAGGGGGTGTAAGGGGGTTATAGTCATCATATGCCATGAAAAATCCACACTAAAATGCTTCAAATATCTAAAAAATCATAAAGAAAATTGACTTCATATATTAACCAATACCTTTCTTTCACAACAATGGGAATAGATAGGTAAGGGACTTACATTCATGTTTATTAGATAAGTGAAGAAGACTTAAATGATCCTTGACTATGTGGCTTTGGGGACACTAGAGATGAAGCTTAAGGGAAGTTGGATAGTTGGTAGAGGGGAGTTGAGGAGGTTTGTGCATGTATGTGTGATTTGTGGGACAAAAGTTGGGGCAATTAATTTAAAAAGGGGTGGTGTGTCGGGTTGGGTCCACACATTTTGTTTTTAACCCGATCGCAGAGAGCGAGTCACTGTGGCATGCTAGCCAATGCAGTGAAATTCAGTTTGTTGTCCATCATATTGCGGTGATCCATGAATGCTACAGTTAGAAATTTTTGGAACAATAATGACTCTATTAAGAGTTATAATCTCCTTAATGATTATTCATTGACATAGAGTACAATAATGACTCTGTTTACCCTTTCTCTTTATGAAAATTAAAATCTGTCATATTATTGTGCAAGTAAATGACTTGAAAATCATTAAAAATCTTGATGAGTTTTCAAAAGCAATAGATTATCTGTTGAAAGAAGTTAAAATGAGAAACTTACTGAATACTTTAATTTTGATGTACCATAACTTTGTGCAACTGATGCATTTATATATGTCGATATAACTATGAGCATGATATAGTTTTTACTCCTATATGAAGTTGAAATAAGATCAATTGCATATTGCAAATGATAGACAATATATGAACGTGTTTATTTTAATAAACATGATCAAGTTTTTTGGATATACAAGGCATTTATCTAATCGACCTAAATATTCTGTCTAGACATGTTATCTATTCCCACAAGAGGTTGTTGTCATACCATGTTGTTCTACATGACATTCAAATTATGCAAAGATAAAAATAGTTTATAAAGCAAGCTAGGGATGGACTTGTCGGGATTTCAACAATATTGTATGACGATAATGCAACTCTATCAAAAGAATGAAGATGCAAATGATTGACCAACTCATCAAGTGATAATTTTGACAGATCTGATCACCAAGGCACTAACAACCTCAACGTATGATAAGTTGTGTACAAAACTGGGGTACATCATCTTCAAGAATTATGTAATTTTTTATCACGAGTAAAATACGTGTTGCACTCTTTTTTCCTTAATCAAGGTGTTGTCGAGTTGATTTTTTGTGGTAAAGCTTTTAATGAGGAAGTTAGAAATGTGTATTACCAAATATGTGTTCTCTTTTTCCTTCACTATAATTTTTTTTCCACGAATTTTCTCCTTATAAAATTTTAACGAGACACATTATTTATTAATGAATATATCCAAGGAGAAACGTTTAAAAATAACTTGTATTGTAAATGTCCATTTCAGTACTCGTATAGCTTCCTGATGGAGCTTGCAATCAAGCATGTAGCTTGTAAGTAGCTCAAACAAGTATCTTACGTAGATAGCTTCTTGAAAAGTCTTGCAGCAGCTTCCTAAATCTTGCAATCAAGTAGACAGCTTACAAGTAGCTCAAGCAGGTACCTTGCAAGTAGTTCAATTAGGCAGCTTGCAAGCAGCTTCTGAAAAGCCTTGCAACAACTTCCTGGAAAGCCTCGTTGTAGCTTCCTGAAAAGCCTCATTGAAACTTGTTTTCTCTTATAAATAGAAAGCTAAATCAATTCATTTGTACATCAATCTCAAGAGCAATAAAGTCTCACCCCCCTCCCCATTTCTTTGGCTACATCTCTTGTCTTGTACTTCTAGTACTCCCTTTGTTTTAAATTGTTTGTCTAATTTTGACTAGACACGGAGAATAAGAAAATAAAGAGGACTTTTGTAGTTTGTGGTCTTAAATTAAGGTATATAAAATGTACCAAAATGTCATTTATCTTGTGGTCTTAAACATACAATTTGAAAATTTAAAATTAATGAGTTATCCAAAAGAGAGAGAGAGAGATACATTCTTCTTTAAACGAACTAAAAAGAAAAGTAAGACAAACAAATTAAAACGGAGAGAATATTATTTGTAACTTATAACAAATTGTTGTTTTCCTGAAGAGAAGGTAGAAGAGGCCAAGTGGGCTAAGCTGAAAATTGATCTCAAAGAACAAAAATTATTCTTCATGAGTCGATTATTGGCCCGTTGGAAACCCAAATTGACCAATCCAAAAGATGGTCTTTTTTTAGTCACAACCAAATTTGATCTAGAAAAAAAATATGGGGAAAGGATATGGGGTGGCACATTAGGAAAAATAATGGCTCAAATTTAACTCATGTACTATTAAATATACTTTAGATCACTATAATGACAACTTATAGTCAATCTCCCTCTCCCTCTCCCTCTCTCGCCTCCCTCCCCCTCTCTCGCCACTCTCTCTCTCCTCTCTGCATTTGTTACTCCTTTTTCTCTTTTTCGCTATGTTTTTTATTAAAAAAAAAAAAAGAATTGCCTTTGTATTGCAGCTAAAAATTGACAAGAAACATTGTATAAATGTGTATAGAAACTGTATAATTATTGTATAAAATATATATTTGTATACAATTTCTATAGAAATTGTGTAACTATTGTATAGAACACGTATATATAGAAATTGAATTATTGTATAGAATATGTATCTGATGGCCATTTTTCAGTGGCATTTGTTTGACCGAGCGGCTGTTTTTGTCCTTGCCCGAAAAAATATCACCAACTCAACCCATTGTAATTTAAAGGGGTTGAATAGATTACACATTTATGGGTCAAGTTTGCCACCTCTATCCAACATACTTGGAGCATAGTGTGTTCAACTTAACAAGAAATTATTTGGAATTGCAGATGAAAAAACAAAGATGGTGAGAGCTATCATTTGAATTGTGTTTCTGGAAAAGTTGTAAAAGCTCAACATTTGCGAGTGAAAGTTGAAGATTCAAAAAATCACTTGAAATTCACCTTCGCACGTATTCAATTGAAAATTCATTTTTTTTACCGTCAAGTTAATACTTTGTTCACTTTCACAAACTAACATGGATTCGCACGTTGAAAGACCATTATTTTTACAAATGAAACCACAAACAAATGCACTACAAAGCATGAGTGAAAAGAGTTGCACAACCAAAACTAAGACAATTTCAGTGGAAAGCCTTTAGGTGGACTTCATCTAAAGCAGGAGTGAAAAGAGTTGCACAACCAAATTCACCTTTTATTGATAGAACTGCAGCGATATGTTTGCCAAGATGAGTGGCCATCCAACACCAAAACTTTTATGTAACTTCAAAACTGGTTGGTTAACATTAGTTCATTTTTGCTTGGTAGTGACGTTGAGGCCTCCGTTAAACCAGGGTCATCGAACCAAATTCTTAACATTCCTTATATATTTGGTAGAAGAGTTGAAGGATCGGAAGGGAAATCAGCACTTGCCTGCCAAGAAAAACAATTCCAGTGAACCTTCAATGGGTAGTCTCTAAGTGTTAAGGACTCAATAGCACATCAAGATTATGCAATAAACCTACTTATCATAAATAAAATAAAAAACAATGAACCCTCTGTTGGGCTGTCAAGGCTAGGCACTAATGGATCTTCTGGTCCTAATCCCAGTGTGAAATTCGGGATTACATTTATCCCGTGTTTGGTTATTGGTTATATCTATTACCGATATAAATCTATCCCATATAGGATGTGGGATTATAATCCCAGAGACATCCTTGTTCCAAACCAAATGACCCCTAAGAATAATGGACTTCTATTCTGAGACTTAGCAGTGCAAGTGATGTGAACCACTGTCCAATTTGTATGTACCACCATATTGCTGCTAACAACTAAAATGGAACTCTTGCAATGCCCCAATGGCACCAGAGGTCAGGGAAAATAGAGAGGGTTATGTTTTACAAAATCACGATTAATCAGGGGTCAATGTCCATGAAAGCAGTCTAGAATACATAGAAATAATCATCTTGGAATTAATGTCCACAAAAAGATATCTGAAAAATTGAACTAAAGCATAAAAGAATTAACCAAAAGGGGCCAGAGGAAGTGGGTTGGTGGGAGATCGACGCAGCGTCCCATGAAGGAATTTAATGACTTCAATATGAAGATACTTTGGACGAAAATTGTTTCGTTTTGCCAAAGAACTGAAACACATTAACATGTCTGCATGTTGCCTGTTTTACTTCAAAAATAAAAGTTGCCTTTTCTTTTCTTTTCTTTTCCAGATAAGCTTGGAAACGTCAATCTCATTTTTCTAAAGCAACATTTCCAAAAGTGAAAGAAAACAAACTTCCATGCAACAATCCAGGTAATTTTATGGGAAACCATACGCAATCTTTGTTACCCAGGATTTTGAGAACTCAAGTTTTCAGAGGTGTGGAGGGCACGGATTAGGGTAGAAGGATAGTAGGTAGGGTTGCATCTTACTTGTAGGTACAAGCTGTGTCTTGTTGCCCTTATTAGTACGCTATCAAGTGCTTCGTGTAGTTCGATTGTAGTATTATTTTGTTGTAGTATAGTTATGCGATTATTTGTTATTTTCGTTTATTGTCTATATCTCTTGTACTTTCATTTCGTCTTTTTTCTGGTCATTTTTCGTCTTGAGCCGGGGGTCTATCGGAAACAGCCTCTTTACTTCATCTCTGAGGTAAAGGTACGTTCTGCGTACATTCTACCCTCCCCATACCCCACTTGGTGGGAATACACTGGGTATGTTGTTGTTGTTGTAAGTTTTCCCACTTTTGGTCAAACGAAATCATGTCATACCTCGAGATATCTTGTTATCAATGTTTTGGTGCTGAAATTGAAGCCTTCAACTGATTCTCCTTTGTTACGAGATGCATGAAGTTGCTTTCTGACTTGAGTCGCTAGAGACTGCAGAGGACATTAATAAACAAGGTAACCCAGTATTATATTAGTATCATAGAATGTTCAATTACTCAATTTCAAGGCATTCTCTTAGAAGTACCTTTCCTAGCTCCACACCCCACTGATCAAAAGAATTGATACACCATACAAAGCCTTGGACTGCAACTCTGTGCTCGTAGATGGCCAGTAACTGAAACAAAGGAAGATTATAGTGGGAAGTTGAGATTAGGGATCACAAGAAGAGGCATGCTTGTCTTTACACAAGGAGAACTGTCACTACTTGCAGCATACCACAAAAATGAAGACACAGATTCAAGATGAAAGAAATTATCTTGGTAAAATACCATAATCAAACAGGTATCTCTTTCAATCAAGCATGACAAAGAAATGACAGAGAAAATATAATGAGCATATTTTCTCACCATTGTACAGGCGATACTACTTCTTGCAAGCACTGTGTGAAGCTTATCAACTGTCAAATTATAATTAAAGGTGATAAAAAAAACTTCTCACAGACTAATTTGGTTGGTACAAGTATACCTATTCCGCCCTTTTAGCCTCTTCTCCAACGGCAAAGAACTATGGCAGAGATCTTGGGACAAAGGAGACGCATAATTCCAGTACTGGGGATCTATGGGTTAGTTTTCTCACAGAAATGTGGCTCTCAATTTGACTTGCAACAAGCTCTCTCTCTCTGCATCTTTATTTATATTTATTTCTTTAGGAATTCTACCAGCAAAGGGACATATATTATCAAGTTATTATTGAGTGTAAAGAAGCAAGAGAAGAGATTGGAGAAATGTGCATAGACAAGCTTCACATGGATTTTTTTAAGGGATCAAGATACCTGAGTACAAGATTCAACTGGTCATTGCAAGTAGCAATTTATTAGCTTTTCAGTTAAGATTTATATGGAAATTTCATTGACAAAATTCATTTGGCAAAATAAAATATCAACGGACCTCAAAGGAATCACATCATTGTCTCTTTCAAATGCAGTAAGTTGTTCCTTATCACACTTCCTCCTAAGCTCTACTACTCTCAAAATTAAATAAATGGGCTTCCCGTTGGACTAAACTCCCGCTATAAGCAGGGTCCACGGAAGGGCTGTACCACATTGCATTAATGACAAACAAAATTCATTTAAAAATCATTGATGCAGTTAAAGAAAGGTAGCACTGAGTTTCACACCGTCACTTATACAATAGTACAAACTCAACGCATAGGACATACTGTGTCACTTCAAACTCAGTAAAACTTGTAAAATACTTTTAATGTTTAATATCTCATACCTGTCCAATGTTATAAGAATTCAATGATGGAAGTAGTATACTAAGAGAAGGTCGATTTCCAGAAAATGTCTGCAAGATATTGGAGGAGTTTGAGAATAGACCTCTTAAGTAAAACACAATATCATCAAATAAGGAATGTAAGGAATTACCTTATGAGAAACAAGATGCTCAGGAACATTCTCCTTTTGCAACTGCTCTGGTGTCTGCAAAGAAAGTCAGTACTGATAATCAATTGATACTAATAGATCTGGTCTGATCCTTAACAGAGAAAAGGAGGATTTTGTTTTTAAAATTTGGGGGGTTGAGAACTTGTGGCGTGTTTGATGCACGAGATCTATATCCCAATTTCTACTTTACACTAAACTGTAACTGCTGTCAGATCTGAAACTTAACTAAAGTTATTCAGGTATGTGGTGGGTATATTGTAAAAATAGAAAGAGTATCTCACCTTCCCATAAGCAAGGGCATCTGGTTGCGCAAAGAAGTTCGACATGAGCTCATCATGGTTACACACCACTTCATCTGAAAATGAGTTGCCCAAAATTAAGACAAGGGGAAGCAAATGGAATAAGCAGACTATAACCTAGGTGTCAATGTTTTATTTCATCTTTCCGTAAAATGGGAATGAGAGACCATGATATTACGTAGAAACGCAGCTTTTTAGATACATTTCGCCTTATAATTGAATACTTTAATCGTGTTTGAGCTTGAATCTGAGCATTACAAACTTAATACGTGTGCTATACTGTGTAGGACATGTTTTCCAGTAGAAGAACTAATTAGGAGCTAAAACAGATGAAATGGAGCTTCGAAGTCTGAATAGAAGTTCAAGGAAATTAACCAAAGTCAAGCTCAGGGGTCGATAACCACGTGCGCATGAGAAAATTGACAAAAATATAAAAAGACCCAAAATCACCCTAGCACGCCGTGCCCAGCACCGTGTGGCATGAGGTGCCAGGGCAATTTTGGATCAGAGCTGCAGGTTAAGTGGTCTTGGGAAACCCCTCTTGGCACGGCATGCCAAGCGTCGTGTGGCACGTCATGCTAGGGTAATTTGGGATTTCTGCTGTTGAAATCACGGTCTCGGGATTTTACTCTTGGCACGGCGTGCCAGGCTAATTTTGGGCATGTGCGATCCTGCTTTGGTTCATTAAGGGTATTTCGGTCCAAGGTCATTTGTACACAGTATAAATACATGGAATGCACGACTTGGGAGGACTTTTGACCTACGAAGATGTACAGGACGGCTCCTCTCTTGGAGACACGAGGATTCTAACAGTTTCCATCAACGATCAATTAAATACAATAGGTTGGATTGAGAAGTTGGTTGTAATGTTTTCTAGCTTTCTATTCTTATTTGCAATGTACTTCTCTTCTACGGAGTAATTTTCTCATTGGACAAAGACGGATACGTGTAATGATTATCACTTAAAGTTTTAGCTTTTGTTGAATGCTTAGAACTTGTCGATGGATTTCTAATAGAAATTGTGGAGTAATTGTTATTTCATGTTAATCGAAAGAGAAGTGTTTTGATGCATATCTTTACATCGTATGGTTCAGTTCATATTTAGGAATTCTTCTAAGTAATCAAAGAACCTATGAATTATTAATCGGAACTGAAGTTAGAAAACATTCGCACAAAGTTTTCCTTGAACAACTCTTATCACAATTTCTTGCACAAGTTTGCTATGGTCTTCATTATTTTATCTAATGAAAATTAAGTTAACTCGAAAGAAGAATCTCAGTTGGCAACGGTTGATCTAATTAATTATTGAATTTACGAGATTCACTAATACGTAGACGGTAGAACGAACCTTGAGTAAGAGTAAATCCTTAGAGAATAATCTTGCACTTATCTCGTCGATTTCCCTAGTTTGTCTCATTGCGAATTATCATTCACTGCCCGTTTCTCGAATATCTCGCGAGTCTTTTACTTGTTTAATTTCCATTGCAATGCTCGTGGTTTATAACCACCTCAACTACAAGAATTAGTAGACGTTTGGCCATAAATATTATTCACACTATTCTGGAATACATTTTCACTTTATTCCAGAATACTTGTTTGGCTATGAAAACCAAAAACATATTCCAGAATATGTTTTCACAATTTTTGGTTTTCTGAAAAACACCTCTTGAGGTGTATTCACTATTTTTTAATTCAATTTTTCCTCACTTTATTTTTATATACTACACCAACTCAATAGTCTAAAATATTTTTGAAAATACTATAGTTAAACACAACTCCAACTCTATTTTCAACTTTAAAGTGAATACCAAATAAAGTGAATACGTTTTTGGTTTTTATGGCCAAACGGGTCCTTATTTTCCTTAATAGTATCAATCAAAATCCATTCGAGTGTTATTTGTACCAATCCTGTGGAAATGATAACTTTCTATACAATCTTTGACAAGCACGAGGATTAGTTTGTACCTTTCAGGTAAGTAGGTTGCTGACTCTTAACAACACCAATAAAATCACAAGGAATAACACGACCCTGAAAATTCCAGGAAGATGGTATTCAATATTCAAGTGAGATCTTGTATAAAACTAAACATACCACCAGTAGATACATGAGCACTTGTTTTACTTATAACAATCAGAACAAAATAGTAATTCAAGGAAAGAGCATGGCGTTCCGAGCAACATTTGCTCTGTACCTTTTATGATATCTTAAAGAGTATAAAGCTGGAATATAAAGTTAAGGAGACTGATAAAACAAGGTAATATCATCAAATAAAAAACAAATAACTAAATCCACTTAGATAACACCACTGGAACTCCTTTCTTCTTTCAGTTTGCCTTTTGGGGTTGGTTGTTTGGGGGGAGGTCGTTACTCTTCTAGCGGAGGTGGAGATGTAAGAGTTTTGGACCATCCTCGCTAACCAACCCTAGAATCTCCAGATCGACATCCTTTTACCGCCACATCCCAAAAATAATTAAATGAAGAGAACCAAAGCACCACCTAGTAATGACAACAAGACTCACAAATCTCCCTAAATTAATTCACGTGATATATTACATAACATGTCAAAACTATAGTTTGTGGGACAGGATTGCAAATGGAATTTTCAAATAATCTTGTATGTAGTTTGTGAGAGGTCTTCTTCAGATTATATCATTAATATGCTTTCGAAGATCTTAAATCAAGCAAATGAGCAATACTCTTTCCTTACAGAAGCTTTTCGCGTGAATTATTTCAATGACATAATCCATAAACCTAGAACAACAAAATAACAACATAAAGCTTCTAAAATTAAATTTTTTATTAAGTTGAACAGTATTACGATAAACATTTAGTCAACAAACTGTAACTGTCAATACAATCATGAACAAGAAAAAGTTGACACATGTTACCTGCCTAAATCAAGTACAGAATGGGCATAATTTCAGGAAAAAACATGAAATGTTGGCACTGGAAATTTATGCTACCTGGTGAATTAATTGGTAAAAGCTGTGTTGGCCATTCGTCCCTGGTTCACCAAAATCAATTTCACCAGTCTGGTAAGGAAGAGGGACACCATCAATAGACACCCCTTTCCCATTACTCTCCATATTGACCTGAATTCAATCAAATTTTGGTAAAGGACGTAAGTATGGCATCTGGAATAACATACAAGCAAACACGTCAGAGTAACATGCCTGTTGAATATGAGGTGCCAACTTCTCCAATGCTTGGGAATAGGGTAATATTGCCTGAAATATCAAATGTTCAGTAGTATAGTATTGATGAGTCGACCGGACACCCCAGATGCAAGCAGAATGATAATATACTCACTCTTGCTGGATATCCAAGGAATGAAACATTCCACACACTCAGCAAGCCTAAAAGCACCTGAAACAACGATGTGATATTAAGAATCAAGCAATTGAGTTTAGTGATGTGATATTAGCAAAGCAAGCATCCGACTAGACAAGCAGAATATAAAGTTGCTATTGGCAGAATAATGCTTGGGATTTAGGCGTAGTACTTGTTATATTGGCAAAATAATCCAATAACCAAATGTGCAAGTAATTGCAAAAGAATCTTCAAGAGTTCGAAGTATGAAGAGAATGGAGGGAAGATAGAAAAATAAAGCTAAAGACCAATATGTTGCAGACAAATAAAGAGTTAAAAAAGCATATAGCTAAATTGAGTAACAGAGCGCTGAGCTAGGAAAGTTTTGATCCTTATGAAACAAAAAGGTAACAGAGAAAGAGGCCTAACCACAGAAGGAAAAACTTCAGATTCACTAGCTTGGTAAGAATAATCAGAATGCAAACATGCAAGAGCGGACCAGGCTAGAAGACACTGAACTGTCCCAATCATCATAACAGCTGATCATGCAATTAGAGCTACAAACTGTTTGATTGCTCCGGGAAAATTGAATCCGACAACAAATCAAGGGTACAGGCTTGGCTCAAAATCCGGGTAGAGCTGCAAACTTAATCAACATAGCACCTCAGTAGCTAAGGGTAGAATGAAGCTATCAGTCTAGAGAATGGAGGAAACACAAGTAGACATGATATACATCAGTATAAGCACACGCGTACATTTGCATCAAAAAATCTGCCAAAGTATTTTTGTTTGTGAAGGGTGTGTTTTCACTTAGCCCCTCAGTTTGGACTTCTGAACTCTCTAAGGCGGAACGCTCCCCTACCGATGTATTTTTACATCACAGGGCATACCAAGTGAACATTACAGAAATATTATAGCACTAACGTTCATAAGAGAACAGAGCAATTAAGCATAAGAAAGAACATAAAGATAAGTTTCTATGAGCTGGGACATACAGGTATATTTTTCTCAAATGGTGCTGAGAAGAAATGCTGATCAACACTTTGAAGCTCCCTTCAGAAATCTTAACAAGTAGAGAACATGTCAGAAAAAATTATTAAAGCAGTACAAACAGAAGCAAAGAAAAAAAGGTAGCAAAATGAAAAACTGTTGAAATTTACTTCAGTTACTGCAGTAAAATTTAGCAAAATAAGTTGTTTAGCTTTAGGATGAATTTAAATTTTAAATATCTGTTAGGTTTGTTTAGTTGTTGAGAAATTTTAGGTATTTTTGAATTTCAAATTATCCTGATGCTTTATGATGCTTTATGTTGGCTATTTAAAGCTCACCTATGCTTAAGAAAAATATTGAAAGACATTTTCAATTATTGAAAACCATTTTAACCCCTTTTTGCTGCCCCATCTTTTAAAGAAACCAACAGTGGTATCAAGAGCCTCATTGATCTTACGGGATCTGTGAATTCTTCCAAAAACTACCATATCATTTTTAACCCATTTTTTTAGAGAAGAAGTTAAGCAGCAGTCTCTCATTGAATGCCAAAAAAAATTACACTGGGGAAAACTACCTGTTTTTGACAGTAAAAATGAAATCATATCTTCAAGCCTATAATCTGTGGGAAGGTGTAGTGGAAGATACACCATTACAACCACTCTCTGCAAATCCTATCGTTGTGAAGATGAAAGCACTTTCAAAAAAGCTTTCAAACAAGACAAGATTATTGATGGTGTTTTTTAAGCACAAAATCATCAAAAGAAGAAAAACAAAAGAAGAGGAGAAAGATCAATATCCAAAAAAAGTGCAAGTTCAAAAAGACCAAGAAAAATTTAGCATCAACTGCCAGAGCAGAAATTGAGGAGCAACTTTTTTAAATTGCAGTAACTAAAGCAAAGGAGTGTTGAAATTTACTTTAGTTACTGCAGTAAATTTTAGCAAAATAAGTTGTTTAGCTTTAGGATGAATTTAAATTTTAAATATCTGTTAGGTTTGTTTAGTTGTTGAGAGATTTTAGGTATTTTTGAATTTCAAATTATCCTGATGCTTTATGTTGGCTATTTAAAGCCCCTCAAATGCTTAATAAAATTATTGAAAGCTATTGAAAGCTTTGAAACCCACCAATTTCAATGCATTGAGAGTCATTTTAACCCCTTTTTGCTGACCCATCTTTACAAAAAACCAACAAAAACCTATCACATGCAACATAACAATTAAGGAAGCCGCTGCCCTTATGACAACCAATTCTTCGGAAGAGCAAAACCCCGGGGGCTTCAGATATATAGTGTTCTCTTGATGAAAAAAGTTAATCCGTCAAACCAACAAAGTTGGCAAGCAACATCCTAATAATTAAGCTAAGAGATGGAGACACCAAACTATGCCATAGAAAAAGCACAGCCTGCCATCACTAAGTGGGCAAAAGGTGGCAAATTATTTCCAATCTAGCTCTTCACCATATACTCGAGGTAATCATTATGAAACAAAAGGACCAGATCTTAGGGATACAACTAATAAGCAAATATGGTTTATACTTGACCTGTCAATAGATCATGAGAAAAGCATACAATTAAAAAACCTATAACGTTTAGGCGTGTATTGTCAACGTCAAGGGTGCATGAGATTTTAAAATAACATGAAGGATCTATGTGCAAAGATAGCTGCAAATTACTTACTTCTCAACAATGGAAAATCCATATTGCAGAGAAAGAGGCAATACTCCAACTGCGCTGCAGACTGCAAAACAAGGATTAAAATAAATATATTATAAAAATTTCCTTTTTTTTAATAAGTAATCCTTTAAAATATATTTCGATAAACCAAATTTGATAGCAAAACCTGTGCGCATCTGCCAACATACTCTTAAAAAGACTTACCACTATATCGACCTCCTACCCAGTCCCAGAAAGCGAATGCATTATTTGGATCAATGCCAAATTGTTCTACGAGCTGTTACAAATTGATATATTTAGCAAAGAATATAGTGGGCTAATATATAACGTATCGTCAGTGATGAAATTTAAGATCTAGTTAAACCAGAAATCTCTAATATCCTTTATTATGAACAACAAAAAAGGTACTCCTCAGTCCATATAACAGATGGAATTCAACAGAATAAAGTTGCCCAATCTTTCTGCAATCTCAAAGAGATAAGCCACTAAAAGAACATTCATAACAAACAAAGATGGAAAAATTAAAAATATAAACAGAAAAATGCATATAATAGTAACACTTGAATATGCATGGTCATACTGGCCAAAGCACCACCTAAATATAATCATACTGTCCTCCCTTCATACAGAGCCTCAACATCCACTAAGGAGCATATTGTTCAAATTTGTAGCAAGAACAATAGATTAAAAAATTACTCACTAGATAAGGGAAATTGGAAGACAAACTAGAAGAAGATGCACTATACTTTCTACAAAATGCAACCGATCAAAAAAAAAAAAGACATTCTACAAAATGCACTGATTAGAGGGAAACCCTTTTAGGCCTTTGTAATTCTAACAGGTCATTAGAGTTGACATGGCGATGAAACAGGATCCATTCACATTTGGAGATAAAAACTGACCGATTTAGCTACAACCAAGCTGTTTTCCAGTACTTCATCATGATTTATCTAGAGGAAAAATTGGATGTACTCTAATACCCCCTCCAATTTATGGCACTATTGGAAAGTTAATAATTTTTTAATAACATTCCACTTCTACAAAATATTCAAAACTTTCAAGAATCCAAAATCATTAGAATATCAAAATTTTAAAGTTGATGGGATGCGATGTTATATTTTCTCTATCAAACTAACTTTTCAATCATCACTTAACATTTTCCTTCTACTATTACTAATATAATATATATGTCAAGTTAACATCTAAAACTCTATATCATGTCAAAGGTTTTGCAAGCTGCAAGCCAGAAATCTTGTGAGCTTTGTTTTTAACAAAGATACACTATCAAAATCAAACTGAACTCAAAGATACTATATACCACAAAGGCAAAAAGAACAAAAACACGTTTGCTAGAAATAATTTGAATAAGTATGATTTCATTGCAAGTGGTTCAAATGACGCACAAAAAGATGAGGAAAGGAGATGACCGCACCTTAAGATTGGTACTAACTGCAACCATATGCTTTGCAACTGCCTGAGGTCTAAAAAGCAAGAATGTCAACCCCGGAAAAGGGAGGTTCGAGTCAAGCAAAGATTTGTGACAGCAAAACCGACACTAAACATCATAAAGAAATAAGCACCAGTCAATACACTTCAATAGCTGAACAAGTGACCAGTATACCAGCAATACTAAGTGATCCTTTCAATATATACTGATTGATGTAGAGTTGAACTACCATGTTTCATTTGCTAAGCATTTTTTAGCTGGTGATGACAATAGCAGTAATAAATCACGCAGCAGGTGATGGTAGCTTGGTTGGCTCACGTTTTCTCCCATGCTTCCCTTTCTACAGGTTTGATTCCTGAATTCTACGAATTGAACTGGTCAAAAGACTATCCAAAGTAGTCTCTTGTCAGCTGAATTAGTTGTTCGTATAGTTTTATGCATGAATATTTGTCAGGTTTTAAGATATTTTAATAATCAAGGAAGAAAGCAACTAAGAATGAATTATTTTGGAAACGCAGGAGCATAAGTATATCTTTCTTGTATTGGTTTCCAAATTAAAATAACTAGTTACGAGACCATTAGATGACTGTAACACCGTCTTTGGACCCATTTTTCGTCCTCTTACTTAGGATTTAATGGAAAGAATTTCTTGCGGAACGGTACGGAGACGTCTGTACTTTTCTGCAGGAGCTACAGGACTTTAGGAAACCTCAACTTCTTTCATTCCTCGTGCTATTACTTGATTCCAATTGGTATCTGGCTATCCAAATTGGTATCTAACTCTTTCACTCTTATTCTCACAGATGGTGAGAACACGTGCGTCAGAGCTAGAGCAGCAGTGCCTGAGCCAGTTGTTGAGGCTACGATTCGTGGCAAAGGCAGAGCTAGAGAAAGGAGGGGAGGTGCACCTGCCAGGGGTGGAGCGCGAGTCGCTGCTCAGACTCGGGAAAGGTCGGCATCTCCTCCTCAGCAAGAGCATATTCCTGATGTTATGGTAGAAGAACAGGTTCAGATTGAGAACGGTGAGGCAGTACCAGTCCAGGGAACAGGGGCGGTACCAGTTCAGGGAGGTGTAGCACAGGTTCCTTTGTCATCGGATGTGATTCAGCAAGTCCTGAGCTTCCTTAGTGGGTTGGCAGGGAATGGGGCTACTCCTGCAGTGCCCACGGTGCACCATCTGATAGCTCAGCATGCTGCAACTGTGGCTCCTCGGATGGATGTTGCTTCCGAGGCAGGTATGTTTCCGCGATCAGTGACAGGCCCAGTAATGACTGGGGTTGAGCATGATTTGTTTTGCAAGTTCGTAAAGATGAAACTGCCAATGTTCCATGGGTTAGAATCTGAAGATGCCTATGAGTTTATTATTGACTGTCATGAGCGGTTACATAGGATGGGTGTTGTCGAAAGGTATGGGGTTGAGTTTGTTTCGTATCAGTTACAAGGGGATGCCAAAATGTGGTGGAGAGCTTATGTAGAGTACAGGCCTATTGGGGCACTTCCTATGACTTGGAGCCAATTCTACCATGTGTTTCTTGAGAAATATGTCCCACGTACTCTGAGGGATAGGAAGAGAGATGAATTCGCAAACATTGAACAAGGTTGTTTGCCTGTGGCAGCTTATGAGGCACGCTTTCATGCCTTGGCTCGTTATTCTTCGCAACTGATCAGTGCCGAGGAGGAACGAATCCACCATTTTATACAGGATTTGAACACCGGGCTACAGATTTCAGCATCACAGGTGGCATCTTCTAGCAGGTCCTTTCAGGAGGTGGTTGAGTTTGTTAAGAATGTTGAAGGGGTGAAGCTAGAGAGTCGAGCAAGGATAGCTACGAAGAAGCCCCGGTCTGGGGGCAACTACAGTGGTCAGTTCTCGAAAGGTCAGGGTCCGCGGGGATACCCTGTGTGCCCTATTCAATCATCAGTGCAGGTTTCTACTGGGGTCCGTCGGGGACCAATCATCGTTCATCCGATTTTAGTGAGTATCTTACTTCGTCGGCTCCAGCGCAGCGACCTACTTTTGATCGTACATGTTATGAGTGCGGTGAAGTGGGACACTTGAGGAGGAATTATCCTTGGCTCCGTCAGACAGGCCAGCAGCAGGCTCCTAGAGCTCAGGTTCCAACAGGTAGAGGAAATGGTTTTGACAGAAATCATCCGCAGGGACATAGCTGGCAGAGGTGGCACCCAGCCCAACTGTGGTGGTGGAAACGGTAGAGGAGGTGATCAGCCCAACAAGGGCGATGCGTAGGCAAGTGACAAGAACCACTTTAATGCTTCCCCGGGTAGACCAGAGGCGGAGGCGTCGGACGGGGTGATCACATGTACTATTCTTGTCTGTGCGCATGGCTTCTGTTTTATTTGACCCTGGTTCTACTTTCTCTTATGTGTTTGCTGGATTTGTTGAGAGTTTTGATTTGATATGTGAATTCCTTGACTTTCCTGTTACTGTATTTACTCAAGTGGGGGTGGTTGTGGATAGGGTCTTCCGGGATTTCCTTATTATATTTGTGGGGAGAAAGACTTTAGCAGATTTAGTGATTCTTGACATGGTGGATTTGGACGTCATCTTGGGGATGAGTTGGTTGTCTCCGCACCATGCCATTCTGGGCTGTCATGCTAAGACAGTGACTATGGCCATGCCTGGATTGGATAGGTTAGAGTGGGAGGGTAATTATAGCGCTGCTCTTATGAAGTTTATGTCTTTCCTTTGTGCTCTGAGTCTGATAGGAAGGGAGTGTTTGGCTTTCCTAGCTCGTCTTCGGGACACTAGTTCAGAGTTCCCAGCTATTGAGTCAGTTCCGGTGGTGTGTGAGTTCCAAGAAGTTTTCCCGACGGATCTGCCTTGCATGCCACCTGATCGGGATATTGACTTCTGCATTGATTTAAAGCCGAATACGCGTCCTACCTCTATTCCTCCCTATAGGATGGCACCGACTGAGTTGAGAGAGCTTAAGGCTCAGTTACAAGAGTTACTAAGTAAAGGATTCATTCGTCCTAGTGCCTCCCCTTGTGGTGCTCCAGTTTTGTTCGTTAAAAAGAAAGATGGTAGTCTACGTATGTGCATAGACTACAGGCAGCTGAAAGGTTACTGTCCGTAACCAGTACCCTCTCCCTCACATCGACGATCTATTTGACCAGTTACAGGGGGCTTCAGTATTCTCTAAGATTGATTTAAGGTCTGGTTACCATCAATTGAAAATCCGGCCTTTTGATATCCCTAAGACCGTGTTTCGGACCAGGTACGGGCACTACGAGTTTCTTGTGATGTCATTTGGGCTGACTAATGCCCCGGCTGCTTTCATGAGTTTGATGAATGGGATATTTAAGCCCTATCTTGACTGGTTCGTCATAGTATTCATTGATGATATTCTGGTATATTCTAAGAGTGATGAGGAGCATGGGAATCACCTTAGGATTGTGTTGGGATTGTTGCAAGAGAAGGAATTATGTGCGAAATTTTCAAAGTGCGAGTTTTGATTATCTTCTGTGTCCTTGGGGCACGTGGTTTCGAAGGAAGGCGTAATGGTTGACCTGCAAAAGATTGAGGCAATTAAGAACTGGGCCAAGCCCACTTCAGTGATTGAGGTTCGTAGCTTCGTGCGATTGGCTAGTTACTACTGCAGGTTCGTTAAAGACTCTGCATCCATTGCTACTCATCTGACCCGCCTAACCCAGAAAGAGGTACCGTTTGTTTGGTCAAATGAATGTGTGAACAGCTTCCAAAAGCTCAAAACTTTGTTGACCACAGCTCCTATTCTTGCCTTGCCGGTTGAGGTAAAGATTTTATTATGTATTGTGATGCCTCACGGTTTGGTTTAGGTGTTGTGTTGATGCAGGAACGGAATGTCATTGCTTATGCTTCAACGCAACTCAGGGTGCATGAGAAGAACTATCCTACTCATGACTTGGAGTTGGTTGCAGTGGTATTTGCTCTCAAGATTTGGAGACACTTTATATGGGGTGCGTTGTGAAGTGTTCACAGACCACCGTAGCTTGAAGCACGTCTTCACTCAGAAAGACTTGAACTTGAGACAGCGAAGATGGATGGAGTTGTTAAAATTGACAAGATTCTTGAAGATGTGAACATTTGGAAGGAAGGTAATTCTTCTTTGGTATGAAATGTCAAGGTAATAAATTTGTGATAGAAATTCTTGGCAAGCATTAAATGATTTCACAAGGTAAAGCTTGACATTTCCTACATTGTGATGTCATGGATGACATCAAGAGGAAGAATTCATTCCTATAAATAGGTGTCTCTTGGTTCATTTGTAACACACCTCTCACTTGCCTTCTCATCTTCTAAGACATTTGTTTCTTCTTTCTCTCTTGTAGTATTTCACTTGTATTCTTTTGGAGTGAAATAAAATTGGGGTTGGTTGTGTCCGAGGAGTAGGCAGAAAATAAAAATTTTGCCGAACCTCGTAAATTACTGGTGTTCTTTTTTATTGTTGTCTCATTTACAATTTATTAGCTTCCTTTAGTTATAGTAGTTGTGATTCAATCACTCTATATATATTTCGCTTCCGCAACAATTGGTATCAGAGCCAAGGTTTTATCTGAGTATGCTCTGTGGTTGCAGCACAGTCTGAACTTCCACATCAGAAAAGAATTACTTTGGTCTTTGGTATTGTTAGCTAATAAATAGTATTTGTAGTAGAAATGGGAGACAAGACAAATGAAGAGCCCACCTCGAGTGTCAATAATACATCGTCATTGGCATCTTCGCTTATGACAAGAATTGTGTCAAATGCGAAATTTGCAGTTGAAATCTTTGACGGGTCAGGACATTTTGGGATGTGGCAAGGCGAGGTTCTTGATGTCCTTTTTCAACAAGGACTGGATATTGCCATAGAAGAAAAGAAACCAGACAGCATAGGAGAAGAAGATTGGAAGATCATCAATCGTGTTGCTTGTGGTACCATTCGATCTTACCTTGCAAGAGAACAGAAGTATCCATACACAAAGGAAACTTCTGCAAGTAAACTGTGGAATGCACTGGAGGATAAATTCTTGAAGAAAAACAGTCAAAATAAACTTTACATGAAAAAAAGACTGTTACGCTTCACATATGTTCCTGGTACCACAATGAATGATCATATCACCACCTTTAATAAGTTGGCGACAGATTTGCAAAATATGGACGTGACTTTTAGTGACGGAGATATGGCCTTAATGTTGTTAAGTTCACTTCCCGATGAATTCGAGCACCTTGAAACTACTCTACTTCATGGGAATGATGAAGTATCTCTCAAAGAAGTTTGTTCTTCCTTATACAGTTATGAACAAAGAAAGAGAGAAAAACAAAAAGGTGGAGAAGGAGAAGCACTGATCGTGAGAGGTCGTTCTCAAGACCAAATGAGAACGAAGAAAGGAAGATCCAAGTCAAAATCCAGACCCAACAAAGATGAATGTGTTTTTTGCCGAGAAAAGGGACACTGGAAGAAAGACTGTCCAAAGTTGAAAAATAAGGCCAAACCTAATAATGGGAAGGTTGTCATGGATTCAAATGTAGCTGATTGTGATGATTCTGATTTCTCACTAGTTACAGCGGAGCCATCCAAATCATCTGATGTGTGGTTGATGGACTCAGCTTGTAGCTATCATATGTGTCCCAATCGGGACTGGTTTATTGATTTACAAGAAGGAGAATGTGGAGTTATTCACACCGCAAACAATAATCCTCTTACCGCATATGGTGTTGGTTCAATCCGATTAAGGAATCATGATGGTCTGAGCAGAATATTAACAGATGTTCGATACGTACCGGATTTGAAGAAAAATCTCATTTCTGTAGGGGCCCTAGAATCAAAGGGGTTCAAAGTCATTGCAGATAATGGGGTAATGAGAATATGCTCTGGTGCAATGGTGGCAATGAAGGCAATTCGAAGAAACAATAACATGTACCACTATCAAGGTAGTACAATTATTGGGACAGCGGCAATAACATCCGGTGATGACAAGGAGGCAGAAATGACCCGGCTATGGCATATGCGCTTGGGACATGCTGGTGGAAAATCCTTGAAAACTTTATCAGATCAAGGATTGCTAAAAGGAGTAAAGACATGCAACTTGGAGTTTTGTGAGCATTGTGTCAAGGGAAAACAAACAAGGGTTAAATTTGGAACAGCTATCCATAACACTAAAGGTATTTTGGATTATATTCACTCTGATGTTTGGGGTGCTTCCAAAACACCTTCATTAGGTGGGAAACACTATTTTGTAACCTTTGTTGACGACTTTTCCCGGAGAGTGTGGGTGTATACAATGAAAACTAAAGATGAAGTGTTGGGAATTTTTCTCAAATGGAAGGCGGTGATGGAAACTCAAACTGGCAGAAAGATCAAGTGTCTTCGCACAGACAATGGTGGAGAATACAAAAATGATCTTTTCAAGAAGATTTGTGAAGACAATGGCATCGTCAGACATTTCACCGTCAGAAATACACCACAACAGAATGGAGTGGCAGAACGCATGAACCAACTTTGCTGGAGAAGGTTCGGTGTATGTTGTCCAATGCTGGCTTGGGCAAAGAATTTTGGGCTGAGGCAATAACATATGCATGCCATCTCATTAATCGTCTACCATCCGCTGCTATTGGTGGCAAGACACCATTAGAAAAATGGTATGGAAAACCTGCAGGAGATTATGGTTCTTTATATGTATTTGGCTCAATTGCATATTATCATGTAAGAGAGTCAAAACTGGATCCAAGAGCAAAGAAAGCTATATTTATGGGGATTACTTCGGGAGTCAAAGGATACCGCTTATGGTGTCCAGAGACGAGAAAAATCATATTCAGCAGGGATGTTACCTTTGATGAATCTGCCTTAACAAATAAGGTAACAATTGAAGATGCCAAACAAACTGATGGTGTTGTAAAACAGGTGGAGTTTGAGGGAAAATTAATTTTCCCAACACAAGAAGCAAACGAGGAAACAACAGAAGATATTCCTCCAGAAGAAGAGCCAGTTGAGGGGGAGATTCCATCCCAAGAACCTCAACCACAACTTGAATCAATAGCAACCAACAAGCCAAAAAGAACAATAAGAAAACCTGTTCGTCTTATTGATATGGTGGCCTGTGCAGCCTCAATTGTAGCTGATGGTATTCCTACCACTTATAAAGACGCAGTCCAAAGTTCAGAAGAAGATAAGTGGAGGATTGCCATGAATGAAGAAATGCAGCCCCTTCATCAGAATCACACATGGAACTTGGCCGATCTTCCGAAGGGCAAGAAAGCAATTGGGTGCAAATGGGTATATGCAAAGAAAGAAGGATTTCCTAACCAAGAAGATGTTCGCTACAAAGCAAGATTGGTGGCCAAAGGATATGCTCAAAAGGAGGGAATTGATTATAATGAAGTGTTTTCTCCAGTTGTAAAACACTCCTCCATTAGAGTTTTGTTGGCTTTGGTAGCACAGTTGAATTTGGAACTAGTTCAGTTGGATGTAAAAACTGCATTTTTACATGGAGACTTGGAAGAGGAAATCTACATGACTCAGCCAGAAGGATTCAAAGTTGCTGGAAAAGAAAATATGGTGTGCAAACTTGAAAAATCATTGTACGGATTGAAACAGTCTTCTAGACAATGGTACAAACGATTTGACAAGTTTATGCTGGGGCAAAAGTACGAAAGAAGCAAATATGATCATTGTGTGTATATGCGCAAGCTTGAAGACAGATCCTTTATATATCTTCTCCTATATGTTGATGATATGCTGAAGCTTCCCAAAGCCAAGTAGAAATTGAGAAGTTGAAGACTCAACTAAGAAAGGAGTTTGAGATGAAGGATTTGGGTGAGGCAAAGAAGATTCTTGGCATGGAGATAAAAAGAGATAGACGTTCAAAGAAACTCTGTTTATCTCAGAATGAATACTTGAAGAGGGTGCTAGACCGATTTGGTATGAATGAGAATACAAAGTCGGTTAGCACTCCGCTTGCTCATCATTTTAAGCTTAGTGAAGCTTTGTCGCCAAAGAACGAAGCTGAAAGAGAATATATGTCAAAAGTACCATATGCGAATGTTGTTGGTAGCTTGATGTATGCAATGGTTTGCACAAGGCCCGATATTGCACATGTTGTTGGAGTTGTAAGCAGGTATATGCATAATCCTGGAAAGGAACATTGGCAAGCTGTGAGATGGATTCTACGGTATATTCGTAGTACGGTAGATATTGGTTTGGTTTTCGAGCAGGAAGATGGTCAGTATCTGGTTGGATATTGTGACTCAGATTATGCAGGTGATTTGGACAAACGGAGATCAACTACTGGTTATGTTTTCACTTTTGCAAACGCACCAGTTAGTTGGAAATCTACTTTGCAGTCAACAGTTGCTTTGTCTACCACTGAGGCAGAGTACATGGCAATTACAGAGGCTGTGAAGGAGGCAATTTGGCTTCAAGGGTTGCTTGAAGAGCTTGGTATTGGACAAGAAGATATCACAATATTTTGTGATAGTCAAAGTGCTATTCAATTAGCAAAGAACCAAGTTCATCATGCAAGGACGAAGCACATTGACGTCCGATATCATTTTGTATGAGACATTATAGAAGAAGGTGGAGTCATAGTGCAGAAAATTAGGACTACAGATAACCCTGCTGATATGCTAACGAAAGTGGTGACTGCGGTCAAGTTTCAACATTGTTTGAACTTGATCAACATTGTTGAAAATTGAAGATCAAGGTTGAGACACAATCAAAATTTATCGTTGAGAGAAATTGAAAATGGAGAATCTTGCCAAGGTGGAGATTTGTTAAAATTGACAAGATTCTTGAAGATGTGAACATTTGGAAGGAAGGTAATTCTTCTTTGGTATGAAATGTCAAGGTAATAAATTTGTGATAGAAATTCTTGGCAAGCATTAAATGATTTCACAAGGTAAAGCTTGACATTTCCTACATTGTGATGTCATGGATGACATCAAGAGGAAGAATTCATTCCTATAAATAGGTGTCTCTTGGTTCATTTTTAACACACCTCTCACTTGCCTTCTCATCTTCTAAGGCATTTGTTTCTTCTTTCTCTCTTGTAGTATTTCACTTGTATTCTTTTGGAGTGAAATAAAATTGGTGTTGGTTGTGTCCGAGGAGTAGGCAGAAAATAAAAATTTTGCCGAACCTCGTAAATTACTGGTGTTCTTTTTTATTGTTGTCTCATTTACTATTTATTAGCTTCCTTTAGTTATAGTAGTTGTGATTCAATCACTCTATATATATTCCGCTTCCGCAACAGGAGTTACTCAAGGATTATGACATCACCATCTTGTACCATCCAGGTAAAACTAATGTGGTGGCTGATGTGTTGAGCAGGAAGACCAAGAGTATGAGTAGCTTGGCCTACTTGAAAACTACTAGACGTTCGTTGGCCAAAGACATTCAGGCCCTTGCTAATAGCTTCATGAGGTTTGAGTTGTCTGAGCGGGGTGGCTTGTTGGCATGTACGGAGGTGAGGTCCTCTTTTCTTGATCAGATCAAAGGTAAACAGTTTGATGATGTGAAATTAAGCAAGATCAGTGACAAGGTGTTACGGGGCGAGGCCAAGGAGGCCATGATTGATGCTGAAGGCGTTCTGCGGATTAAGAGAAGAGTTTGTGTGCCCCGTGTTGATGACTTGATCCCTATCATCTTAGCAGAGGCTCACTGTTCTATGTATTCTATACGTCCTCGCGTGACCAAGATGTACCAAGATTTGAAATAGCACTATTGGTGGGGTAGAATGAAAAAGAGATATAGTTGACTTCATGGCTAAGTGTCAGAATTGTCAGCAAGTAAAACATGAGCACCTGAAGTCTGGTGGCACTCTTCAGAGGATGCCCATTCCCAAGTGGAAGGGACGCTTCGTCACGGCGAGCCGTGGCGACGAGCCGATCCTCGTCGTGATGAGGAAACGTGCAGAATACCTGCACTTAGTCTGTTTTTCTGATTTAATTCCTCACAGCTCCAACTTCGTTTTAAAGCTCTAAGAAATGGTTTCTCCAAGAAAACTAGGGCATTCTTCATCATTTGAGGTAAGTAATCCGTAGACCTCTTCGTTTATTGTTTGTTAATCTTCGTGAGACCTTTAAGGTGGGGATTTTTGAAAGAAACCTTTAAGGTGGGGATTAATGGTGGAATTCTTGTATTTGAGCCCTAGAAGCATGAACTTGGGGAAGAACCCTATGGGTAGGTGTAATTTCACCTAGAATTGATCCTAGGATGTATATTTTTGACTCCTAGCATGAAATTAGTTGTTTTTAGCATAATTAAGGCTAATGAAGAACCTTGGGTTCCATAAAGATGAAACCTTTAGGCATAAAAATGGCTAAAAGGGATGAACTTGGTTAGAACACCCTTTGGGTGTTGATTCTATGAATGCTATGAGCGTAATTATTAATTTATTAACCCTTAGGGAACGCTAGGAACCTCGTTTAAGGGTAGAATTGATGAGTTAAATTCCCAAGACCTGAAATAAAGAGTAAATGGCTAATTACTCCTATATAATTGTTGTTTATAGACCTTGAGCATTCCGAAGAGTTAAGGAAAAGCAAGGCTGTTGTGAGTTAGCTTGCGGGTGGTATTTTTCACTCGAGGTAGGTTATGGTGTAAATGGAGTTGAGACTCATTTTATTACATGCTACGTGGTAGGACTGTGTAACTTGTGATTGGTCTTCGGACATGGTTGAATTGTATGTGTTTTTCCTGTTATGCTGGAATGAATAGGCCAGATGAATAGGAAGTGTTAAGTGAGCTGAAATGGCTCCTATTATGCTTGAATGAATAGGCCAGATGAACAGGAAGTGTTAAGTGAGCTGAAATGGCTAAGTGTAATTGTGCCTTGGGCACTGTGTATAATCATGAGGAATAGGTCTGAGATCCTGGTTATTTAGATACTGATATTGATACAGTAGCTATGGATCAGATACCACGCCGGTATGGTACATGGACACATAGGGCCCCTGCAGGTTATGGCTAGTTGGGCAGAAATAAGTCCCTATAGCATGTGTGTACACTCTTTTGCTTAGTATTGTAGTTGTATGTATGTTCGTAGTAAGTTGATGTGATGAGCTGAATGAGACTAAAAGAGACTAGACTTATTGATGAGAGAGGGATGAGTAGAAGTCTATGTGATGTGACTTGAGAGTGGATTCCTATATTTCCTAATGGTACCTTGTGGATTCTATGAACTTGATATTGTTGTTCACTTGACTTGAGATGACTATCTGTTGACTGAATTACATGCTAAGTTGTTGAAGTTCCTTTACTTGTTATATGATTTTACTAAATTCATGTTTTAGTTTGAGTCGGCCTATGATACCTACTAGTACATAGTGTTTTGTACTGATACTCCATGTACTCTTCTTTTGTTGAGCGCAGACCGTGTTCCAAAGGCTGAGACGCGACCTCGACTAGAGTAGAGGAGTTGACTTTAGATCCAAGGGTGAGCACTACTTTCCGGCTGCCATGGATCCTCTGCGAGTTGTTGTCCATCTTCCGGACAATGGGACTCTTATCATTTATTGCTTTTAGTACCTTTTTGGATATCCTAAATGATGTTTTGGTTAGAGTTCTTGTACGATGACTTTCAGTTCCTTGGGGGATGTTAAACTGCTTCCGCATTTTATTATTCATTTATACTAGAGTTGACTTCTTATGACTTAATGCTTGGTTTGTTTTTCTAAAATTGGTTAAATTCAAGATTTGGGTTCAGATTAGTTGGTTATCCCACTGGAGGGTTATGTGGGTGCCACTCACGGCCCAGTTGGGTCGTGACAGTTCACCACCTTGCACATCACCTTTTTTTAGTCTTTGTGCGAGGATATTGGAAACCAACTTATAGAAACTCCCAATAAGGTTGATAGGTCTGAAATCTCTCAATTCTTTTGCCCCTTTCTTCTTAGGGATCAGAACCACATAAGTAGCATTGAAGCTCTTTTCAAACATCTGCGGCCATCACATTTGTCTTTATCACCTCCCAACATTTGATAAAAATCCCATAGTGTATCCATCAGGTCCCGGAGCTTTATCCATAGCACATAATTTTACACATTCCAGTTCCTCCTTTTCCTCGAAGTGATTTAGCAGGTTATTCTGTCATCTTCAGAGATGGCGGGGCAATTAACCGAATTACAGATTGGTCTCCACTCTTCAGTTTCCTCATATAGATTCTTGTACTAGATCTTCCTTTGGTGGTATTGTACAATCTTTCTTTTACTGTCCCCTAGATCTTCTATGCATTCCCCTTCCACCACAAGCTTATCAATGTAGTTGTTTCTCCTATGTGTATTGGCTATTCTCTAAAAGAACTCTGTGTTCTTTGTCTCCATCTTTGAGCCACAATTCCCTTAATCTTTATTTCCATGTTTCCTCCTTTTTTGCAAATTCCTCAAAGTTCCTAAGCATACTTACTTGTCTGGATACTTCCTCCACAGTTAGCTGTCTTACTTCTTGTATGCCATCCAATTTGTTAATTTGGGCTAAGATATCATTCTTCTCCTTTTCCAGATCACCATGATTGTTTTGAATCCATTCCTTCAATTTACCTTTGACAGCCTTCAGTTTCCAAGAGAGAATATAATCTGTCCTGCCTCCAGTGTTCAAAGTAGACCACCATTCCTGAACTCTTATCACAAAATCCATGAGTCTCAAACCGCCAACTATCGAACTTGAAATATGATTTATTGTGCTCCCAATTTCCACACTTTAACATCAGTGGAGTATGATCAGAACATACTCTAGATAGTATCTCCTGTTTTGTGTTTTTAAACTTGTCATTCAGATCCTCAGAGATCAGAAATCTATCAATTTTTTATGCTATCTCCTAGTTATCTCCCTGAACCATGTGAATTTTCTCCCTTCCCAAGTTGGTGACTCTAGTTCCATATCATCAATGAATTCAACAAATTCAGTCATAGTTGTGGTGCTTCTATAGAAGCTCCTCTTCTCTGATGGGTATCTAACCACATTAAAATCTCCTGCCAATATCCAAGGGTCAATAAGCAGACCCCTAACAGCCCCCACCTCCTCCCACACCTCTTGCTCTCCCTGTTGCAATTGGGAGCATACACCCCAGTCATGTACCAGTGGAATCCCTGAGTTTTGGATGAGAATTTGCAGGTCAGTGAATATTTCCCAGTTTCCACTGTCTCCCTTTCCCATATGTTACTATCCCACAACATTAGTCCCCCCCCACCCCACAACCCCGTACCACTTGCCTCCAACTAGGCATATCTAACACTCCTCTTCCCCCATAATTGCTTAAAATTATCTTCAATATTTCCTTCTAATTTCGTCTCCTGAAAACACACAATATCATTCCATTTGTGAATGAGGCTGCTAATCACCCTTCTCTTATCGCATATTTAATCCCCTAACATTCTGTGAAATCACTTTTAACATCATTGATTCATGTTAGTATCTCCCTTCCCCTTGCTTCTACCCACCATTGCTTTTAAAATTCATACCAGCCCTTTTAATTCATTCATGCCTTTCTTCTTGATTGTGGATTGTTGTGCCTTTTCTGCCTCTTGTCTGATTGCTTGCCTCTACTGTTATCAATCTTTTAGAAAGGAGTCGTCGCCTCTTTTTCACACCCCTTAAAGCAAATCCCAACTTGTTTGCTTAGTTTAATTATATTTGATGCACCCAGAGAGTGGTGTCCATGTATTTGTCGTTCTCCGCCTGAATTTCCAGTGAGTTTAGAGGTTATATTTCCTCCACACGATCAGCATCTGACTCAATTATTATCATCGTATGCATGTCCCTCCCCCCCCCCCTGTTTCCGACAATTTCGCCTCATCCCCCTCGATGACCATCAATGGTATCTTCATAATTATCTCCATGGTCGTCACTTTCTTCATTGTCTTCCGTCTCCTTTAAATCCTGAAATTGTAGTTCTTCTTCTGCTTGTCGCAAAACCAGTTTGTCCATTTTAATAGGGCTGCAGTCATTGTTCAGAATTATCAGGGCTTTTTTTACCAAATTAAGACTCGTCCAGCAACGGAGAAGTCAACAAAGAATGGACTAAAGATATATATGTCGCAGTGTTGTGAAAGGCGCTCGCCTTAGCACCTTTGGCGAGAGACGAAGCGAGGCAATCTCGCAAAGGCAAGAAATAGCAAGAGGCAATGCAGCGAGAAAGGCAACAATGGCGTCGCCTATTGTTTTTTTAAGAAAACTGACATCAGTTTAAAAGTTAAAAGGCAATATTAGGGTTTTATTTGCACAAAGCCACAAACTGCGACTCTCTTCTTCAAAGTTCAGACTTCATATAATGAAATGGATCTTGGACGTCAAGATTTTGAAAATCTTGAAGAAGAGTAGACTTTTAGAGTTTTAGTATTGTTTGTCTTATGAATTGAGTCATTCAAGTTCTAGACTTTTAATATCTACTATCTACTTTTAGTTTTTGAATTGAAATATTTGCTAATATGTTATTGCTATTGAGATTTTTGTTATTTATATATGCAATTAAATATTTTAATTTTTTGGTATTAATTGGCGCCTCACTTCGAAAAGGTGAGCGCCTCGCCGCTTGCCTCTCGAGGCGAGGCAGACCCTTGTCGCCTTTCGCCGTCCAAAACACTGATATGTCACTAAAAGGTTAAATTAATGTGTGCACCATAACTGATGAACCTGGGTTTCTCTTTATGTAGCCTGATATCACCTTGACAAATGTTTGTTAAAACTTCGTTTGAAACGATGTGGTAGAAAGCAACATGCCAAAACTGAATTTCTCTTAATATCTTTCGCAGATGGAAGCGGAGACACCAACATTCTCTTTAACCGGGTGGGTGTTGTGGGTTTGTTAGAACCAGGACAGTCAAGCAGGATAATCTAACTTCATGCACAATTGATCTAACATAACCACCTCAGGCTAACTAGTTGGTTTCAGAAAGAGATACAGATTAAGGTCCCATCAGTTGTACTATCAATACTTCCCATTAATGAGGCACAGAATAAAATCAATTGTCCAAAAGTATAACAGTAAATAAAACATGTCGGAAGATGGACGCAAACATTGTCACACTTACCCTAATGCAGAGGAGATCCATTCCCTCAGTGTACGGGCATTTAGCATTGTCTCGGCAGTAGTAAAAGTCTTCGAGACCACCACAACTTCAAGCAAGACAAGAAGATATTATCAAGGATAAGCCTGATATATTTACATCTCTCTATTAGTAGTAAAATGATATCAATAAATATTAATTCACCTAGAGTTGTTTCAGGGTTCAAGCCTGTTATATTTCTGGCTACATCAATTGGATCAACATTTGCGAGACTGCAACCACAAAGAAATGTAAATGTCATTGTTCTCACAATTCCTTTTCTTTACCCAGAAAGAGAGCACTTTCTTTGCTCTTAAACTAGAAATACTGGACAATTTAAAGCGGGACATAGCATGTATGGCAATAGATGCCGCGCAGTTAAAAGGTCACTATCAGCCAAATGAGTTTAGAACAAAACTACTTGCTCAAACCCAGAATTGGTTTAAATAATTCCTTCGCACTTACAATCGCAACTGGCGCCCTCTTGCACACTCAATAGCCTCCGCTTCTGTAATATGTCAGGTTTAAAATTTTAACAATTGGCTAGTTAAAAACTAGACAGCAAAGAAAGCAAAACAAATGAATAGCATTTGTATGGATAAGAGGGTCGTATACATACCTGTTTGAAGTGCTGTGTGTACGAACAAAGGGCCTAAGAAACTGCCACCTATACCAATAGCTACAACAGCTTTCAATGTTTTTCCTGTGGCTCCAACCTATCAAGAATTGCCTCTTGATTAGAAACTTAGTTGTATTGAATGAATATCTCTTTGATGATCGATATTACCCAGGCACCGCTGCGAACCCTCTCAGAGAAGTCTCGGATCTTATCAAGAACATGCCAAACCTCAGGGACAACATTCTTCCCGTCACTATTTATGACTGCATCCCTTGGAGCACGCAGTGCAACATGAAGAACGGATCTGTTTTCTGTGCTGTTTATCTACAAGAAATATTAAATAATAATGCTGTCAAACCACTCACTAGTTGACCGGATAAACATAATAACTAAAAAAAAAAAAATATTGTAAGAAGTAGTAACTTCTCCATAGGTATGTGAGCATTCCAGTTTCTAATATCAGATTAACTAACGATCCCTTAGTTATTAGAGCACACTAATATTGATGGTCAATACTTGAATTACCAAATTCCTATTGTTTGAAGGAGAAAAACTGTTTGTAGACAGGACATGTAAATGTAGACAACACGTAAATCTTTTATAAAGCTTAACAACATAGAAGAAATGCAAATTTATAATACTAATACAAAGTGCTTAATCAGTTTTCTCATAAAATTTTTGGCATCTCGTAGGACCAAACGTACTGACAAAACTGCCTTTGCGACAACAACAACAACAACATACCCAGTATATTCCCACACAGTGGGGTCTGGGAAAACTGCCTTTATGAGTCGGAAGATATCTCCTCAATTATATTTAAGATGTTGATTATTCATTTGGCCTACAAAACATTATTCTAGTTCCTCAATTACATTTAAGATGTTGCTGATTCCATTTGGCATACAAGAAAAATAAACATACTACATTCACAAATTTGAGTTTAAACCAGTCGATGAGACTGAATTAAGAGTTGATAATAAGATGCACAATTAAATTAAATGACAAACAGGGAACAGAAAACAACATGCATTGAAGAACAGGGTTATCTTATCCTATGATTCAACATAATTTTATTTTATAAAGGTAATTATTTACTAAATGCAAATATGTATAGCAGCAAAACTATTCTTCAAAATAAGTAACATTGCACTAGTCAACTTATCTTATGCTCAGCAAAGACGTGATGATTAAAAACGAAAGGGTTTCTTACATGCTCTCCATTGAACATCCGAATAATCTTCTCCTTGACACGTGCTGCCTGCATCATAACCAACAGGAAGAATGTGAGGTTATAACTTTCTAGGCACCTGCAAGATTTGTATAAGGAAACAAACCTCAGCTAAATTGAAGAGCTTATCCAAGGTGTCAAGGGTGGCTCGTTGTCTCGAGTAATCCAGCAGGATCCCATCAAACTCCCTATACATTGATTAGAAATCAAAATGTTGTGGAAGATCTTGGATTAACTAGCACACAATTAAAGCAAATAGAGAAGAAAAAATAACGTAGGGATTTAACAAGGTTGGGCCAAGACTAGTCCTCCGGCGAGAAGCAAAGAGAGCTTTCGACTGTGAATGAGAAGAATTGTACACTACAAGAAATCCTCAATTACAACCACCATATATAGATCCCAAGAAGTTCAAGAATAGTGGCGTTGAGCTTCTTGACCCTTTGACTTAGGATTAGTTAGTTCTATTTCTCGATGGGGCGGGGAAGGGATATAACTCAGCGGTAGAGTGTCACCTTGACGTGGTGGAAGTCATCAGTTCGAGCCTGACTATCCCTAAGCCCAATGTGAGTTAATCCTACAAGGAATGGTTTCCCAAACCCTACAAGGAAAGTGAGTCCCAAAACCTACTAGGAAATCTGGCATAATTAGGATTCACAGATTCAAGACACAAACAACACAAAGTTATGAATCAAGCACCTCATAATCCAAAATATAGTCTGCCGTCTTATTCTCCTATGATTCAAAATAGAAACTTTTCTTTGACAAACTAGAATTAAATTTTTAGAAAAGCGAGATATCTGAGGGTAAAACAAAAGAGCTCATTATTCCATTTTGAGATTTTTAGATTTGTATGATCATAATAGAGTTCCTTTACTTTCAATTACAATAGTGAATGCTACATCCTACAACTAATATAGTACTGCAAAGCAGATTATGCTAAGTATCATACACCATCATTGACTGGCACCGATTAGTTTCATTCATCAGATCACGCAAATGAATCTTGTTAATATCCTCAACATGAGCCTGCGATAGTACAGAAACTTCACATTAATTACATAGGATTAATTCATATGGGTTAATTGTGAAATTGCTTACTCGCAACTCCTTCCAGGGCTCAGTATCGTAAATTAAAGTAGATGAAGCCATCTGCAACAGTAATAAGCAAATTCAATTTCAACACGAACTAAATTAACAAAATAATGAAGTTCAAATTCAAATATAACAATTTCAAAGATTTAATTTGTCTTCCAAATCCTTTGCTTTCTGTCCTTTTTTTCCCGTTCTTAGAACTTTTAGGCAAGCAAATCAGTAATTACACTAAGCACGATTTAGGTGCAGAATTCCTATCTCACAATCCACGGGCAAGAAAAATAAAACATAAAGGCAAAATAAGAATAAAAAGTAAGGATTGAATTTTTACTTAGTTACAAACGCATAGATATTCAGGAGAGCAGATAACCAATGGAAAGAGCAGAAATGGAAATGAAAGAAAAATTTGAATCGCTTACGATCCACAGATGGTTGAAGAGATGTAGCTGGTGATGAAAATTGAGTTGTAGCAAGTCTTTAAATTTAAAAGAGTGACATTGACTTGGTCAAATGTTATTAGTTAAAAAGTGAGCCTAATTAAAGTAATTAAAAACTTTGAGGGAGTATATTAAAATTTTAGGTTTTTTTAAAAAAAATTCCCTCCTATTTCAAATTTCAAAATTTAAAATTTTCCCATTCATTATCTTTTCAATCCTCTTTTCTTTTTCTCTCTAGAATTCCTTCTCCCCCATCTTCTTCTTCTTCTTTTCTTTTTCTCTCTTTCCTTCCATCTTTTCTTTTTCGTTTTTATTGTCGTCGTCGTCACTATGGCAGGCAACGGAACCGGCACCGGGAGTACCGGACCGGTATTAACCGGAACCGGACCGGTACCGGCTCATCCCTTCCGCCGGTTGGCCGGGAACCGGGACGTTCCGGTACCGGTAGTACCGGAATTTTTCACCTTGTTCGTCCCGGTCCGGTACTTACCGGGACCGGACCGGACCGGTACCGGTCCGGTTTACCGGGTCGCGGCCTTTTTTTAAAAAAAAAATTTAATTAAATTAAAATTCGGTTATTTATAATTGAAAAAGTTTCAAAATATATAAGTTATTTTATATTTCTTTTAAAAGTATAACTTAATAAATTAGATTTTTTTTAGAGTTTAAATTTTAAACTCTAAAAGTTTAAAACTTTAAATTTCAAATTTTAAACTCTTAAAATCTTTTTAAACTTTTAAGTCTTAACTCTTAAGTCTTAAGTTAATAACTTACTTATTTAAGTTTGAATCTTTTTAAACTATATCAAACTTTCATTTGTTAAACAACTTTTTTAAATTTGAAATTGTAACTTAAGTTTGAAACATTTAAAAATTGAAATATATAAAAAAGACTTGTATTAAATTGAAGACAATAATTAAAAAAATTTAAGGCGAATAGCCTATAATTTTATTCATAAAAATTAAATAATACAATTTGTATTACAAAATATTAGAAGAGAACCTAATCTACGCAGCCACCTTCTAGGAAGGGTTCTGTTTGAATTAGGCCTCGAACTATCATACTAATATTTGAATCCTTGAAAATAGTCTTTCCGTAGAGTTTCTAAGAATTCCCTCGTAACATTTTCTGGAAGTGGTTGTTGTGCTTGATCCTCCAATGCATCCATGCCGTCTTCACTTGAATTTACCAAAATATTATCTATATCATATTCAAATTGGACAGGTAAACTAGGACGCCCATAATTCCTTCGCTCGGCATTGATCCAATCTCTAAACAATACCGATATCTCCAAGCTGTCCGATGCTAATGAATACCTATGCTCCCCAATTTGATATCTTGCTGCACTAAAAGCGCCCTCCGAAGCTACTGAAGATGCTTGAATAGCTAGCAAATCTCGAACCACCGGTTGAAGTTTTGGAAATGACTTGCCGCGAGTCTTCCACCATTCCAAAAGTTGAGGTTTGCCTTGTGCATCCTTAATGCTTTCCATTCCCTGATTAAGATATTCATCAAAATCATTTCTTTCATTAGAAGTAAGACCAAGATAATTTTCCATCATATCATCAATATCATCTTCATTTGAATATCTACGCCTAGAACTTGAAGGTTCTACATTATGTACTTCATCATTTATTCTACTAGAATTATACAAGTCATACAATTTTCTAGCTTCAATTCTTATGCTATCTTTAACATCGGACAAACTAGGTAATTTGTCCTCTTCGGCAACTTCGTCACCTTGGATACTTTGTTCAAATATAATCTCTAAAATATCTAAATTACAATATATTCTTTCAACCATTCGTGATGCACCTATTTCTTTGTAAGTTGGGTTTAATAAACAAGCAGTTAAATAAATTTGAGGAATAGGAATAAAATATTTTCTAAATTTTTTAATCATTGCATTAATAGAATCTTTAAACCGTGGAATATTTTTGTATTGAGAAAATTTATCAGAAATAGCACATATATTTGGTAAAACTGAACAAATAGTTGGATAATAAAGTCCAGATATTTGTTTTGTAGCTAAATAAAAAACTTTTAAAAATTCTTTAAGTTCATATACTTCTTTCCAATCAGTGTCACTAATTCTATAATCAATATCTGAATTGTGAGCATTCCAAACCATTTGTAAAGGCTTTCTATATTCATAAGCAACTTTAAGCATTTCATATAAAGAATTCCATCTAGTAGACACAGTTTTTGGAATTTTTCTAGGGGGGAGTTCTAATTCACGACACCGATTTTCAAACTCTACACGCCTAGACTTTACTTGACATTTAAAAATAAAATGGCATGCAGCTTCACATTTTATACAACCATTATTATACATTGCTACACCATCTCTAACAATTAAATTATATATGTGTGCAGCACACCTAATATGAAAACCGTCAATATAAATAGGGCAAATTGCCGGTTTTAGTTTATCAACAGCATTTGTATTATTAGAAGCATTATCAAGGGTGACACTAATTACTTTATTACAAATTCCATAAAATTCTAAAACATCTACAATAGTTTGAGCTATGTAACTACCGGTTTTCAGCATTTCACAACATTTATAACCTAAAATTCTTTTTTGCATGTTCCAATTTCATCAATCCAATGACCAGTAATAGTGAAATAATCGTTACCATTAGGACTACGACCCATATCAGAAGTGATAGCCATTCTACAAGTATTATAGTTAAATAAACAACGAAGATATTGTACATGTTGTCCTTGATAATCAAAAATAGCTTTTTTAATAGTATTTCTTGAAAAACCTGTGAAAGAAGGATTATACACTATTTGAATATAATGAACAAAACCGGGATTTTCAGCAAAACTAAAAGGCAAGCCACAAAGAACAATCATTTTAGCTAATTCTTCAAGATCTCTTTCTCTACTATAACTACGATGTGTACTAGGGCCAGAAACATTAGAAGGGTTTAACTGTGATTGGATCATGTTAGAGGCCCCTACTCCTACAGATGGATCGGGAAGGGGAGTACCATATTTTTTTGCATCGGCTATAGCCTGAGCTTGCAAAAATTCATTTTTACAACATCCCATTAAATGATTTCTTAAATGTCCCGTCCCACCCGACTTTCCCGAAGTTCTATGATTCAAAACATGTTTACATACTTTACAAATAGCTTGAGTTTTATCATCACTTTGAATCATAAATTGCCACACAACAGATTTTTTAGGACGTTCAGCCTTTGGCTTAGCCCTAGTAGGATGTACAGGGGGAGGGGGAGTGGGAGCGGGAGCAGGAGTGGGACTAGTAGCCGTAGGCGGCTCTGTTTCATCATCATCATAAGTATCATTACCATCATATTCATTATCATATTCTACTTCTTCATCTAGCTCTTCATTAAAATTACCAAACCTTGTTTGTAAAAATTCATGATCTAATTGAGTATTTCTATCAATATTAAAAGGAGTTTCATCAACATGTGTAAAATCATCCGTATTTATTCTTAATTGAGGTTGTTGTCTAGTGTTAGATTTGGATTTAGAAGAACTACCGACTTTAGTTTTTCCGGTTAGTGCATTACCTACCCTACCAAAAAATGAACTTTTACCCTTGCCAACATTTTTATCACCGGATTCCATTGTAAAATATTAAAAGTAAGCAAATAAATAAATACAAAAATTAAATGCAAAAAAATAAACAAGTAAAGAGATGAAAGTTGGAACGAATGTACCAAACGTCTGCGTAAAAACAGACGTGTATAACCAAAAGCCGAAATTGATAGATGAAACTTGAAGCTTGAAAATTGCTCCAAAATAATCCAACAAATAAAATTAACAATTTAATAGAGACTATTAGAGAATAGAGAGTAGAAGAGTAGAAGATAGAAGATTGAGAGTTGAGAGAGTAGATGAAGAAGAAGAAATTTTGTGTAATAAATAATGAAGGGGTGGGGGGTTTTTATAGTTAAAATTTAGGACTAAAATGTATTTTTAAAAACTTTGGGGTATTAAAAAAAGTTTGGGGGGTAGGGGGGTGTTTTGGGGGGGTGTTTGGCTGTTATAGCCGTTGGGTGGGCCCCACTGGCCGTTGCCAACGGCTACCCAACGGCTACTTTAAAAAAAAAAAAAAAAAAAAAATTTGAAAACCAACCGGATCGAACCGGACCGGACCGGACCGGTACCGGGACGGACCGGACCGGGACGATCCGGTAACCAACCCCCTTCCGTCCCGTTACCCCTTCCGTCCCACCCTCAACCGGACGGAACCGGAGTACACCGGACCGGAACCGGACCGGTAAATGAACCGGGACGGTCCGGAACCGGTACCGGTACCTCCCGGTTCCGTTGCCACCCTTAGTCGTCACTAAGTCGTTTATCATTTTTTATCACATTCTTCTTCTCTTTTTCTTTTTTTTTTATTTTATGAACTATTTTGGTTGATTTTGAAAAAATTGAAAAGAAAATTTTGATTTTTTAAGTCATTGAAGAAATTTCGCAGAAAATCAAGCAATTACGATAGTTGTTATAGCAACTACGATAATTGTTATAACAACTACGATAATTGTTGCAGCAACTACAGTAATTGTTGTAGTAACTATAGGAGTTGTTATAGCAACTACGATAGTTGCTGCAACAATTACCATAGTTGCTACAGCAACTTCGATAGTTACTGCAGCAATTACGATAGTTGCTCCAACGACTACTATGATTACCACAGCAATTACTATAATTGCTTAATTATCTGAAAAAAGGTGATGTGGAGGAGCCGATGAAGAATGTGCGATTGTGGTGGAGGAGGTGGTGGTACTGGTGGTGACGGCGAATCGGAGAAGGAGGTGGTTGTTGCAGAAGCCGGTAAAGAAAATAGTTGTTATGGCGGAGGAAGTGGTGGTTGTTGCTGCGATGGTAGTGATGATAGGGATGGTGGTGGTAGAGGAGGTGGTGGTAATAGCGGAGGAGAATGTGGTGGTGGTGTGATGGTGACGGCGGCAGAAGGGGTGGGGAGGCGGAGGAGAAGGAGTGGGGAGGGGGAGGAGGAGGGGTGGGGAGGGGAGGGAGAAAGTAGGGCCTTTGTGTAAATAATAAAATTTGAGGGTTTTTAAAATTAGTGTCATTAACACTAATCTTAAAATTGTCACCTCTACTCAATAATTAAGACTTGTGTCACTTTTTCTTAATTTTGAAAAAAAAATTGTCACCCTTAATTCAAAATCCCGTGTAGTTGCTGGACGCATAGTGTTTTGTTGGATGGTACTGAAGCTGAGTAAGAAGAAAATCCCAAGGAAAAAGGATAAAAAGGAAATTTCGTTACGAGGTCACGTGTTAGCGTGCGAAGGATTTGCGCATGGGCGGCATATTTAGCGAGAATGGTGCCGATTTGAGCTTTTTTTTATAGCTTAAATTACATAAAAGTCAAACATCCCTACCATATTTATTAATTCTCTCACTATTTTATTTTAATTACTTAATATTTTACATTTTATCAAAAACTCACCCAGATACATCGCGTGTATCAAATACATGTGAATACATATATAACCCCTCAGATACATGTTGTAACCCCTCAGATACATGTGATACATGCTGTAATCCCTCAGAGTACATGTGAATGTGATGTATCCGAGACTAATCCATATTTTCAGACAACGGATACATGTCTTATGTGATGTATCGGAGATAAAATTATGTATCTGGATGCAAGTAGCGATGTATCTGAGTGGTGTGAATGTATGTAGCTATCTATCTGAGTAGTGTAGATGCTTGTAGGGATGTATCTGAGTGGTGTGAATGCCAGTAGCGATGTATCTGAGCAGTATATTATGTAATTTTAAAAATAATGGAAGAGAGGGTAATTAGCTCCTATAGTTATGGAATTTATGTAAGTTACCCATTTTTATATCCGGCTAAATGAGCCAAGTGAAGGCAAAAAAAAAAAAGTTTTGTTGCCGGGAATCGGACCCGGATGTCTTGGGTGGAAGCCAGACGACAACGAATTGGTTGAAGTGTGAACATCATCTGAATTATATGTCACATTATATCACAATAGTGAACTTGATCGCGTGAAGCTTGATTATAAAAGATGATTACAATCTATCTATCTCCCTCTCTCTCATTGAGAAAAACATTTGGTTAGTAGTTAGCACACTTTCAACAAAGTCATAAGTTATTATTTTGAACCAAAAAAAATTATAAACTTATGACAATCAAGATTCATATGAAATCTATATATATATATATATATATATATATATATAAAGAGCTGAAAATAAGCCCGCTGATATGGCATGCTTCATTGGATAGTATCACTATTTATCTTTTTTATCAGATTTTGGATTTTTTTCCTCATTTTTTGTCCTAATCAAGCCTTCAAAAAATAAGTAATATCGCTTTCCTAATTATTTGCATTTATTACGTTTTCTTAAATTCCTCCCCTGTTAAATATATATTTAATTTTTAATTCCTTCCAAAAGGAAAGGTATAACAACTATCATAATGGTGCAATTAATGTATACAATACTCCATCCGTCTATCTTTACTTGTCTACTATACTAAAAAATAGATGATCAACAATACTTGTCTAATTTATGATATCAAAAGATAATTTTATACTTAGTTCATAATTTATCCTTATTATTAATTATAGTTATTTTCCTATTATAGTTTTCAAAAAATTATATTTATTATATTTAAAGGATGATATAGTAAAATTACCCTTCTGTTTATGGTTTCTTAAGAAGTGTGCAAAGTCAATAATGAACAAATAAAGATGAACGGAGGGAGTAATACATAAATTTCTGACTCTTAAGTTACGAATAATCAAAGGATTGCTCTTCACATGTGTAGTATTCTTTTATTAGCAATCCTCTTTCTCTTCACATTTAGTACACATATATCTCTTTCATCTTTTTCTTCTCTTCATAATTATTTTGTGTATTTTGTTAATATCTACCTTTGAAAATTGTATATTTGCCTTTGAGAATTGCAAAAAGTCATTACAATTAACAATATCATTTTTCTTTGCATGTATTAACAATATCGTTTTTCTTTGTATGTATTAACAATATCATTTTTTTGTATGTATATTTTGGATGTACATGTGATTTATCGTAGTTACTAAGTCATTATCATTCTTACCATTCAAAAAAGCATATACTTGAATATTGCCATCTCGAAAGGTGAGAATATTTTTTTTTTGTATGTATATTTTAGATGCACAGGTAATTTATTGCAGTTACTAAGTTACCATTCAAAGATGCATCTACTCAAATATTATTACCATTCAAAGATGCATTTACTCGAATATTATCATCTCGAAATTAAAGGTGAGAATTTTCTACAAAGAGAACAAAGAACTTTCAAAGTGAAAAGTAAGCTTTATGTAAAAATAGTATATCCTACAGACATTTAGCATAATATTTCTACGAGTTCACTTTTTTTATTAGAATATAATTTTTTGAGCTTATTTTTATGGTACTTTTGATGATTTATCTCAGATACTAGATAATTATCGCTCAAAGGATGCATATGCTCGAAAATTTCAATCTCGAAAGGTGAAAAATTTCACGAACAGAACAAAAAACTTTCAAAATGAAAAATATTTTTCATGTAAAAATCGTGCATTTTACGATTTAAATTCCTCTCACACACATATTTAGCATAATTTTTCTGTGAGTTCTCTTCTCTTTTTTTTAATTAGAATTCTTTGTAATTATTTTTTTATGATTTTTTTGAATAATTAAGTAATTTTTTTCCGAAATTCTTTGGTGAGTTATTTTACAACTTCAATTACAAAAGATTTTTGTGTTGATTCCTAATTCTACTCTTTCATAGGTTTTATTTTGGATGATTAATATTGCTAACACACAGTAGACAAATAAAGCTCTTGAAATTTACCTATAACATTATTTTGAAAAATGACACACTAATGATAATAAGTATCGTTAAAATGTATGTTTGTGTTTCGGCCATTCTAAAATATTTGATATTATAATATTTTGTTATTGATAAAAAAAATATACTTTTATTATGACGAATATAATTTCATTAAAATTATCTAAATATTTACATGAAATAAGCACCATATATATATTGTGACTATATGATTAACTTTTATCACCATGTATATTAAAGAGGTTGTGAGTTCTAATTGCTTTTTTAAATTATATATATTATATATATGTTAAAGTTAGACATAGACAAGATGATATGACGCCTCTCATTGTCTAAGAACTATATTTATCTTTTTTCTCAAATTTTTGGCTTTACTTTTTATTTTTCATGTTTTTTTTTTCATTTAAATGAAAAACTCATTTATTAAATTCACAAAAGTGAATTTAGAATTTTTAATTAAGAAAAGGAGATGAGGTTCGGTGATGATGGCATTAAGGAGATTTCAATTATGAAATATAAACAAAGAGTAATTATTATTCAATTATGAGGAGTCAGTTATGAAATTAAAATTGATGAACGTGATGAAGAATATTAACTGTAAGGATAATTATGAGGAGTCAGTTTTGTTTTTTTTTAAATTATTTTTGCTTGATATTTAATTTCTATTAAACTATTACGTTCTTCTTCAATTCTAATGTTATTTATTTTATTTGTAGCCAAGAAAAAGAGTTCTAGATTCATTCGAATTTCATGTATCAGTGTCGCGCTCAATCGACTATATGATGTTATTCGTGTAATAACCATGAAGTGCAAGAGATGATAGTTATTTTTTGTGCTTTATATTGTAAAGATTGAATTTTTATTTACCTTCTTGAATTTGAATATAAACTATGCGCTGCTTTGATACTCCAGCCTTTCAGGTTTTTATATATTAAAGCACTTTTTTCAATTGATTTTGTATTCATTAGTTCTTCACTCTTTGTTTCTCTATATATGTTATCTCTTTGTTTCTGTAAACAGGAATTCTGGTAGCCCCATTGAATTGATAATTCGCAGGTAATATAATTCTCTCATGCCTCACTCTTAAAATATTTGGCTTCTTTTTATTTTGATTATAATTTTTTATTGGAGTATGTGAGGATGGATCATGAAGGGTTGAGGGTTTGGGTTTAAACCATTTTTTTTCACTCATATTTAGATTGATATTTTTTTTTTATTTTGACAATCTTTGTGTAAAACACCCAAATGTATTTGGCAAGAGCGAGAAGCTAGATGTTTTGTGGGATAAATGACTTTATAATTTCTTTTCTTTTAGTAATTTATCATATATTTTCTTTTACTTGAACCCTTTTTATCGGAATTTTACTACAAATAAGTATGACTTATCGATAAAAAGGTAAATAATACTATTTTATTCATAATATTTGATGAAAAGGTAAATAATACTATTTTATTCATAATATTTATTATTAAATAAGGTACATGATTTGATCACGCGCAAAGCGCGTACACTAAACTAGTACTATATTAAAAGTGTGAAGGACCTTATACTGTGATTTGAACTTTTTGCCCTTCGTTAAAAGAATTTGCTTTAGACAAAATTGTCATTTACTATTTTTCTCAAATTATATTTAATTATTTTTATAGTAAAAAAGTAAAACTTTTAAATCTAAAATATATCAACAAGAAATTAAATGCAAAAATAACTACCGTGTAATTTTAATCAACAAAGACTTTAAAACCTATTATGGAAAGAAATTGAATGACCATATTTAAAAAATTTCCTAAACTATCGTGTAATTTTAATTAATAAGGACTTTGAAACCTATTATGACAATAAATTGGAAGAATGCTAATACTAAAAGTCCTTTTTTTTCTCACGCGCCCTTTTGGGTAAAATTTCTTCATAATTAAATTGATTTGTAGTTTTTTTAGGTTTAGTTATTTTATTTAGGTAAGAAATTATAATATTTAATACTTCTAAATCAATTAGAACTTTAGCTTATATAAAAAAGAATTTCTATAATTTCATATAAGTAATATTTTGAATCAAAATTTACAAAAAAATACATTGTTCTTCTCCTTCTACTTTTTTTTCTTATTTTAATTTTGATGATTGAGTTATCTTCTTGCATTCATTATCATCATTTTTTTTATTTTATTTTTTAAAATTCTTTTAGTTGATAACTATAAAGATTATGTATGAATTATACATAATTAACAATCAACAATGAACTCTTCCTTTTTTATAATTTCTCGTGTTTTTCTTTCAGTTAAAATTTTCTATTCGAAAAATTAGACGAAATAATCATCTTGCCGCCGAATGAAGTAGCCAAAAAAATCTAAGGTTTATCTTTTTGTGAAATCTTGATATATATCTTATGATTGAAGAGACAAACTTGCTTGTGATTTGAGGTAAGTTTTCTAAAATTTTAGTATGTTCTTGATGTTTACAATTTTGATAGTATCTATTATTAAAGAGATAAATTTACTTGTGATTTGAGTTAAGTTTTTTATTATTTTAGTATGTTTTTGAAGTTTGCAATAATAAATTATCATGTATTCTTGATAGACAATTGCTAATTGAGATTTTTTTTTTTGTGAAATATTGATAGTGTCGATGATTGAAGAGACAAATTTGCTTGTGATTTGAGGTAAGTTTTCTAAAATTTTAATATATTTTTTATATTTACAAAAATAAATTATCATGTATTTTTGATAGATAATTGCTAATTGAGGAGTTCTCTTTTCTGATTTAGTATGTTCTTGAAGTTTAAAATAATAAATTATCATGTATTCTTGATAGATAATTATTAATTGAGAAGTTTTTTGTGATTTGATTTATAACGACTTATTTACAATTAATAATTCAAAATTGACTTATTTATAATTTTGACCAGATTCTTTGAATCATTACATTCCGTCACAAAAAATTGGTTAGTCATTCTAATTCTATATGAATTCACTTTTAAAATTTAATTATACATAACTGTTTCAATTGTGAATAAACTATGAGATTTGGCATATCGTCATTATTTTTAATAATATGCTCTAATGCTTGTCTTTTTTTTCTTTTTGTGTACAAGCTATATCTTTTAAATAGATATAAAATTTATTCTAAGATTAATTGCTACTTTCTAATAATTTTTCGCCGAATGAAGTAACTTAAAAATCAAAGGTTTATCTCTTTTACGTTACTTTTTTTTATCATATAACGTACATACAATAAATTTATTTTTTATATACATTTATTTTTAACTTTCGTGATATACGCGCAAAGCGCGTACACTAAACTAGTATATATATATTAAAAGTGTGAAGCACCTTATAATGTGATTCAAACTTTTTACCCTTCGTCAAAAGACCTTATAATATACAAAATAGTCTATTCCTATTTTCCTCAAATAAAATTATAGTTATAATATATACATAAGTACTATATATATTTAACATTAATAATTTTATATTCTAAAAACACAAAAAAATCTTCGGTACAGTCTCTACCATCCCAAATTGTCATTCTGGAAAATTATATATTCCTTAGAAGAATAAATTAGGGTTATCAAAGGGAGGGGGGTTTGAAGGGTTTTGTTTGGTTGGAGAGTAATGAAAAAATGTCACTTTGTGTTAAAGCAAACTTGGGTCTCGGCTCCTGTTAATGTTAATTAGTTGGTGTTGTACGAAATTTTTGTAGGAGTATTTGTTTAACGCATATCAATTAGAGGCGAAATCAGATTATGTCATAATTTTCTAGTTTTCGTTCTATTTATATTTGACACTCATGTTTAGAGTTCTTCTCTTTCTATGTTTTCTTGATACTCTAATTTTGCTTAATACAGGTGGTAGATCAATGTTCGATTCAACTTTGAGGATTTATGTTTAAAGGTTAGGTTTAATCGTATTGTCCTGATATCTCGATTATCATATTGCTTTGTTGTAGTTTATGTTCTCTTATCTGCTATTTTTTCCCCTCAATACAAGTGGTAGATGAATGTTCGTTAGGGCTTTTAAGAATTTTTGTGTAAAGGTTAGGTTTAATTATATAGTTCTAATATCTCAATTATCGTATTGTTTGTTACAGTTTCTACTTTGTTACTAGCTGTTGTTATTGATTTTGCTTAATACAGGTGGTAGATGAATATTTGGCCAGGCTTTGAAGATTTTTTATGAAGGTTAGGTTTAATCGTACTGTTCTGGTATCTCGATTATCGTATTATTTTGTTATAGTTAATATATTATATTTATTCTATAATATTTGATTTAAGGTCTTAAATATACAAAATTATTTTTTCACCTTTTTCCTTAAATTATTATTTAATTATTATATATAAACCCTAATTATATATTTTCTACAATTAGTATTAGACAAAAATTAGTATATCCTATGATTTTGGTCTTCTTTTCATGTAGGAGTCCTTTTTTCGTTTGACTAGATAATCTTTTGCCGTTGTTCTATTTCTTTTAGAGAATTAGAATCAAAGTTGATGAAGGTACTCTTTTCGTATGTCAAATATTCTTTAATTTTAAAAGACATAAGGATAGAAGATTTAAAAAGAATTATATGGGAAAAGATATTGTAATGACCCTTCCGGTCATTCCCACGTTAAGTTTGAAGTCAAGCAAATCGACAAAAGTTATCGTAAGTTCGTTAACAAATTTCCTGAACTTTGGGTCAAATGTCTCGGGGATTTTCTCCCAATATATAAAGAGTTAGAAGTCCCCCGAAATACCAAATCGAAGGTTTACGAGTCTAGTTTCCAACGCACAAAACCTCACGTCCAACCGATCTCGGAGTAAGGAGTTATGACTGTTTTACCGTGGACTGTCTGGCAGAAAACGGGTTGCGAACCGGGTCGCGAACCGGGTCGGGTTAAACTCGATTTAAGCCTCGACTTCACGTTTTAAAGTGCCATTTCAGTTCCAAAACAGTGACAAAATATAGGATCCCGAGATAATTCTTGAGCATCGAAATCGTGCGTTGGCGAATTTCGAGCCTAAACTTAAGAACTTTATAAGTATCGTGCGTGTACTTGAAATATTTATTTAGAAGTTGAGTTTGGTAAAGATTATATTATTATTACCTTTTTAAAATATTTTAAAGGTTTATGAAAAATATTTTTGATACGATATAAGTGTTTATGTATTATTTTATAAGGTTTTTATACTCCGTAATATTTTAACGGAGATAGTAAATTTAATTATGTTAAAATTTATTATTATAATATAGTAGGTTTTATTAAAAATGATTTTCTATAAATTATGGTATATTTAAAATATTATATTTATTTTACCACGAATTTATGCAATACCTGAATATATATCTAACGGAGGGAAATTGGTTGCCACCTCCACCCCCACGTGTAAGTGGAAGGTGAAGGCAGCACTAGTATATTTAGAAGTGGCTGCCTAATGTACTTGGTTGGCAGTACCTATACATATCTATATTTTGCTCTTTAGCAAAAGGGATAGTCACTGTACACTTATTGGAATACTACTACTATACGTATCTGTATGGATTGAAGTAATTGGGAGTGGAGAAATATGTGGATGTGATATTAAGAAAATCAGTTATCTACGTCAAGTTATTCCGTCCCAAATCCGATTCCGATTCCAATTTAGTTTTGGATTTTCTCAGAGTGGTTCGAGCTTGGACATCATTGTTCTTGCAGCTTGTCATCGGACGACAGGTAGGTTACGGTTTAATTTCCCTAGACTCCGCATATATAGAATAAAATTATATTAATGGACATCCTTGGGTTGGTTTATTAGGTTGGTACCACAGACCTCGACCGCTTTATTCATGTCCGCCTAATTTTATTGCTCTCCGTTGCTTGTAGTATTTGCGGATATATTTTATTTACCCTTGTGGTCCTGTGAGGCCTTATTGACTCTGGAACATAGAAGGTGGGAATTTGGGAATGTCCGCGAGTCCCGGGCATAGAATTATCCTTCTAGGCTGGTTATGCTTGCTGAGTAGCTGTGGGCCTGTGCAGGGTCGATAGGTTGATTGTGAGCTGCGGGGCAGCTATTGTGTGTGATCATACCATTTCCATGCATATAAAGAGGTTTTATCATGTTTTACTGTGGTTTGGCTTCGGGCCTACTGGCACTGTTTTCTAAACCTTGCATGGCCCGGGGGGCCCGTTTTTGATGGAATGATTTGGAAATGGTTGACTTTACTTGTGGAGATTTTTGGGCAAGAAAGTAAAATTATGTTTTAAAATCATGCAAGTTTTATGATTATCGGCTAGAGAGTTGCTCGGCAGGGCGGGGTGCATTTTAGTTTTCTTGTTATTTGAGATGATTTTCAGCCTCGGTCGGACCGAGCACCTGAGATGACTTTTTACTGTTTAGACCCGGCTACGCCCGGGCACCTTTGGAGGGGTTTTTGAGATATTTTTCTACTATTTTTAGTCCTGGACAGGGTCTGGGCATGCATATTCGAGACTGGGTCTCTATCTTGATATCGAGACTGGGTCTCTATCTTGATACATGTTCTGATACTGAGTTTGAGTATGGGGTCTGGGACCTCCATGGACCTTGCTATCCGGGCAAGGGGCTACGGGCTGCGTGTGCGGAAAGAGGGGTATACGGGAGAGTAGAGGTATACGGGCAGAGTCCTTCCATGGAACCTACCTGCTGGGCCGGATCGGCGCCGGAGGAGGTACATACAGAGATACTATGGCACTTGAGATCTTCATGCATCATATCATTCATGGTTCGAGATTCCACCCTTGTTTGCTGTTTGCTTTTTGTACGCTCCGGTAGTATGGGATGCCGGAGTTTTTGTTTTCACTTGTTTGTGTTCCTCGGTTGTATGGGTGGCCGAGGGAATGTAGGTAGACTTTTGCTTTTTACTTATAGAATTGTTCTCTATTATGGATAAGTATGAGATTGGTGTGATTAGTTGAGTTTGATTCATGTCTCTGAGCATGCCTATTGTCACTCTTTCTCTCTTCTTATTACACTTGAGGTTACCGGTATACCGTCCATTTCGTAAACTTATTTTATATAC
>QJPP01004972.1:0-50546 GCA_003996215.1 Jaltomata sinuosa
AACTACTATGAGAAAGCTGGCTACAATCGCGATCAAGGTAACTGGAGAAATAACACCGATAGAGGTGGGTTGTATGTACCACCTGGTAATCGGGACAAAGCTAGAAACGAGGTAGGGACTTCTAAGCTCGAAGACATGATGGCGAAGATGCTGCGGAAGGTAGAATCGACTGACTCTGGGGTGAACGAGATAAGGACTGAGTTATCGGCCATGAGTCAAATAGTGGAGGCACATTCCACTTTGATCAAGCAATTAGAGCAGCAAGTGGGGCAAATCTCGGCATCTCTGAACCAAAAGAAGACAGGTACATTGCCGAGCAACACTACTCATCCGAGGAATGACGCGAGTTGTATGGCAATCACGACTAGAAGCGGTAGAACGTTACCGGAATCACATCCGGTAACTCAGACTCAAGGTGATGTTGCGGATAATGAAGAGGCGGTAGAGGAGGAAACTCCAAAGCCCGCAGATAAAAGCAAGGAAGCGGAAAAGCTTCCAACTATGATGCCTCGGCCACCACCTCCTTTCCCACAGCGTTTGAAGAAGAAAGCTGACGATGGTAAGTTCCTGAACTTCATGACCATGCTGAAGCAGATTTCAATAAACATACCATTGGTGGAAGCGCTGGAACAAATGCCCGATTATGCCAAGTTCATAAAGGACTTGATTACAAAGAAGAGGTCGGTAAGTTTTGAACTGGAAGACAACCTCCACCACTGCAGCGCCATTTCCTCAAGGTCGTTAGTCGAAAAGAAGGAAGATGCAGGTGCTTTCACTGTTCCCTGTACTATCGGGAAGCTCAACTTCGGAAGAGCATTATGTGATCTTGGTGCTAGCATCAACTTGATGCCGCTAGCGGTCTACAAACAATTGGGTTTGGGAGCTCCTAAACCAACATCCATGAGAGTAATGATGGTTGACCGCTCAGTAAAGCGACCTGTGGGAATATTGTCTGATGTGCTAGTAAAGATCGGTAAGCTTATCTTCCCAGCTGACTTTGTGATCTTGGATTGCGAAGTAGATTTTGAAGTTCCCATAATCTTGGGACGACCTTTGTTAGCTACGGCTAGAGCATTGGTTGACATGGAAAGAAACGAACTGACCTTCAGGCTAAATAATGAAGTGGTCAAGTTCGATGTGTCCAAATTGATGAAGCAACCAAGTGACATGAGGGTGGTCGCGGTCATCAAGGTTATTGAGGAAATCCCTGCGGATGCGTATCTTGAGGAAAAGGGTTGTGTTGAAACCCAAGTTGTTATGAGAGTAAGGTCGCGATTGTAAGAGGATGAGCAGGTGAAGGAAAGCGGTGAAAATAGATCAAGAAAATGAAAACACCGCAAGAGAATCTGCAAAGAAAGAGCAAAGAAATTGTCGCGACTAGCGATGGAGCCCAACGAGGAAGCTGGAATGCCACACTCCATCGAGTTCTCCTGTTTTGGAGACCCTGGCGGTCTCCAACATCATTCCAGAATCTGAGTCACATCGACTTCACAGGTATTCCTTTCTCTCACAGTTTTTTAGCTTTCATATGGATGCATTGGGGACAATGCATGAGTCTAAGTTGAGGGTGTGGGGAAACCTGTGAGTCACCACCGAGGGTTTTTGTTGCCGTATTTCTTTTCCCTCCGGTGTGCTATCTAGTAGAACCGGCATGTTTAGGTTGTATTTTTAAATTTTTGTTTTTTTAGTGTCTATAGTGATGAGCATGGCGTTTTTCTTGACTAAAGGAGCCCCTTTAAAAATTTTCTGGTTTTGTACTTATGTTGAAACGATTGACTGTCTGGATCCTTGTATGTCATTGTGTAATTATGATTAGAATAAGTATGCTTAAGCCGAGCGGTTGTTTAATAGTCGGTAGCGGTATAGTTTCTTGGTGCCAAGAGTGTGTGAGATTATTGTTATAAATTCTTACTCTGTGCATGCATCTAGAACTTTTCCGGTCTATTTTGTTAAGTTCGAAGTTTGGTTGCTTAGGAAAGGATCACAGGCCCTTTTTGCGTGCAGTCCACCTAACCTAAAAGACCGTCCATATATAAAGAATCCCTTTGAACCCTGTTTGAGCCATAATTGACCTTGTTCTTTCAATAACCTGTCACCGTTCCTATTTAACTTTGAATCCCTATTTTGGCCCTGGTCCTTCCTTGGACATCGTGCACCTCAACGCAGGCAATCAGCCTAAGTTGAGGGTGGCTACTATAGAGGTAAACCCTGTTTTGGCCCTGGTCCTTCCTTGGACATGGTGCACCTCAACGCAGGCAATCAGCCTAAGTTGAGGGTGGCTACTACAGAGGTGAATGATGAGAAAAAGAGGATGGAGAAGATTGGTTGTGAATAGAATGAAAATTCGGGTGTGTGCCTAAAAAAAAGAAAAATAAAAAGAAGTGAAAAAGATCGAAAAAGTAACAAAAAAAATTGTCAAAATAAAGAGGCCGCACCTGTAGCTAGAGAGAAGGAAATAAAAAGGTGAATAAGGATGGACAAATTAAAGTATGTGGTAATAAGACGTCGGTGGTTCCAAGGAGGGCTTAGTCACTAACCCCTAAATGTATCCTACCTGCACTTGAAGCCTCATTACAAGCCTAAACAAGTCCTGTAGTGATCCTGAGTGGCTTTTTGAAGAACTAAAATAGAATAGTAAGGGCAAGCCTATGGTATCGCATGTGCATTGTTTGAAATCGTTTGTGAGTGTGAGCGCTTACCTAGTCCCAAATCTTGTGTGTGGGATTTCTTTGTGGTGAGGGCACCAAGATTTCTGTATTGTCTATTGATTGTTAGGATAGCTGCGCATATGTATGCATAATATTCTATCATAACGGAATGACATGTTTGGATCCTTGTAAGTTAGTGTTTCATACTTTTGTGTGCTACGAGGGAGTTTGAATTAATGTTGAATGACCATGAGTTGCTAAAGACACGAGTTTGTTTGCTTAGTTGAGTCGTCGTATTATTGTTTTGTGTCATGTTGCTTGAGGACAAGCGAACGTCTTAAGTTGAGGGTGTTGATGTGCCGCCATTTTACGGCACTTTCAACTCCTTTGAACTAAGAACAATCGTACGTTTTCAAGCAACCGTTGTCGTTTTTGATGTTTTTATGTTGTATTTTCAGGAAATGGAGACAAACGTGGAAACGGAAGGAAATACGCAAAAAAGAGCGTTCTGGATAAGAGTGACGGCCTGAGTGACGGCCCGTCACACATGTGATGGTCCGTCATAGTGACCGTCACACCAAGGCAGCACCACTGCCTAGTGGTGACGGCCCAGGCGATGGTCTGTCAAGCCAGTGATGGTCCGTCAGCCTGGCCGTCACACCTGGGCAGTCGGTTACGCGGAATCCGAGCGTTTTTGGGATTTGTTTCCTAGACTCCTATAAATACCCTATGTTAGGTTTATTTTATTTATGCATGAAAGGAAGCTTTTTAATATTGTTCTCCCAATAGTTTTAGGAGAGACTTGGAGATCAAGAAACACGTTTTACACTTCTTGAATTCGTGTTCTTGATTTGTTCTTGAGATCTTGGTTTTTCTTGTTCTTGGAATAATTGAAGATTGGTTTTCATTATATTGTAAGAATCCCTTCTCTTTATTATGAATACAATTCTCTTCTCTTTTCTTTATAGCATGATTAACTAAACCTCCCACAACTAGGGTTGTGGGAGCAATGGCAAAAGTAGCAATATAGATTCCGGGTAGCGACGGGTTAAATATGTATGTTGTCACGTTGTTAATCATTCGTTATGTAACGTTTTCTAGTGGTTGCAAACATTAGAACATGCCTAGGTTTAATTTGCTTGAGTAAAGAGATTAAAACCGGGAAACTTGATTAACGACGAGGATTCGAGACTACCAACTCTCGTCTTATGATTAATGTTGTAACTAGATTAATCTACTTGATGTTTAGGATTGAAATCTAAAAGCACACCTTTTCAAGTTCGAGAGGATTGAAAAGTAAATTTATCTATTTGGTTGAGAAACGTTTAGACGATACAATTAATTCAATCACATCGTGACACGCATATAGAAAGAACCCCGTTAAGCCTAGAATCGACTTTGTTACTAACGCTATGGTAAACACTTCCCTAGTTCTCTCTCTCCTATTGATTATCATTCATACGTTAAGTGTTTGTTTTGTTTACAAATATTGATCACAAAACCCCCCCTATTTACCAGAAACTATTGACGACTAGTCACTTAATTCACTAAAGACTTAACTTTCACCATATTCTCTGTGGGATTCGACCCCAACCTTTGTTGGGTTCTATATTTGACTACGACCGCTTACGCTTCGTTAATTTGAGGTGTAGTTTGGGCGTTATCAATCATGATTACAGTCTTCTCTAACCATGACTTTATTGAGGAAGACATCTTTGCACCATCTAAAATCATCTAATTTTGGACTGGATAGGTTTGATAATATCTTTATACTTCTATCTTGGAAAAGTTGCCAATTATCTTTTATTAATACGTCATCCCATTTTATCATTTTTAGGACAAAGGTTTTATTATGATTATGATTTGCTTCGATAAGCATGGTAACTCCTTTATTGCTTACTTTTTTTGCCTTAGGGGCTAAGGTAATTTTCATTAGTCTATATTATACTCTCTATATTATGGCTATTTCTCTAGTATTTATTTTACTATTCATATTATTTGTCTTAACATTTAATGTTAATGTATCCATAACATTCTGATCATTAATATCTATAGAAAAATTGGGATAACAATTAAAATATACAGGGCCATTAGCTAAACTACTTTGTAATACTGCTAATAATGAGTCATCAAAATTTAGTAATCTATTATCTCTTAGGAGAAGACATATATAGTAATCAAAGTGTCCAGTTTTATAAACCTTTTTAAAACGTTCTTTTGGAATATTCCAATTTTGTAGATCACTTTCAATTTTCGCTATCTTAGTAGCGGTAGTAGAAACATTAACACTATTTATTATGTTTTAATTTATTGGAGCATCCATTAAAATTTGAATAAAATATGGGGTAAAAGAGGGGTTTTGTAGTACTATCCTGGAACCAATATCTACTTTAGATATTACTCCTTAATAATTATTTCTTCGTGTAGTATTTTCTGGTTATCTTTCCTAACCTTCCTTTATATTATTCCTTTAGGTTTGGCGATGGGAACACCATCCGGGTCTTGCTCTAATACATAACAAATCTAGAGCTAATCCAACGGAAAATACAGGCTTGCCAATGTCTAGACCGTGATTAAACGGCTACCCAACTTAAGGAATAAAACTAAGAAAATAGATGAAGAGTAACAACAAAGACTACTCAATGAAATAATTATTTCAGGAGCAACACAATTTCGACTGGCTCTAGGATAGATAGTATAAGGATTTAGCTACTCATACTCATACCCCTCCCGGCCAACTGTGGCTCTGATACCATAGAACGGATCGTATATATAATATTAAAAATATTATATAATTTGAAGATATTAACAAAGAACAGTAGTAAAACAATAGTAGGAAAATTAAACAAACAAAAGAACAGTAAGAAAATTAAACAATAGGTGCAAACAAGATACTACAAAAGTTTTTTATTTTAAAAACAAATTAAAATAACACGAGGGAAAGTACTTACAAAAGATGTTTATTGATTAGAAGGAAAGGTTGAGTACAGAGAGAGAAAAGGTGGGCAATATGGAAGTGAGTGGCTAAGTTTCTGAATGTCCTCCTTCAAATAAAGCAAAGGTCTTAAATAGACTTAAAAGTGCTGACTCAGCCTACTACTAATACTATTTAGCTAACATGTGTCTATACATGGCAGACTTAATATTACATGGATATAAAAGTGCTGACTCAATTTACTACTAACTCTATTTGTCTAACTCGTGTCTACACATGGCTGAATTAATTTTACACGGATACAAAAGATCATATTAATCTTGTTGGATATTGTTTCTTCTTAAAAATGAAACTTTGGCATTTGATGTTGACGTCTTTTCATTCCTTGTCATTTTGATGATTTCGTTGTTGCCAACTTCTTGACTTCTTGTCATTTTGCTGAATTTTGATGTTGCCATTTCTTTACTTCTTGTCATCAATGTTGCTTGCTTTTTACTTCATGTTGTTTTGCTGATTTTGTGCTTCTTTTAATTCTTCTTATTCATGATATTGTGTAGATTCCATAGCTATTTATCCTTTTGTGTAGATCTTTCATCTCTTGACTTGTAGTAGCTCTTTATTTCGTTGAAAGGGCATACCGGCTCAATTGAGGAGATAAGCTTGAGCTATCCCTTGTGGATCCATCATGTCTCCATTGCTGGGCTCGCTTGTATGCGAGGACATAGTGTCTAATAACTCTATTATTTGTTTTGGTTCGGTGTCTTAGTTCAAACTTGATAAGGCTTCTTCGAGCCTCCTTTTTAATTCCTCTTTGGATAGGTGGGATTCTTTTCGTGATGAAGAACTTGATGCTCCTGTATTATCTCGGGGTGTTGGTTTCCAACCTTTGATTTGGATGGTCTTACTCAAATATTTAATCCTTTCAAATTCATCAATATCAATGGACCAGTAGATAATATAGGAAATTCTTTTAGCAATAAAAATTTTACACAATTTGACATTCTCCGGTAGGATGGAGATATTCTGCTCTACCTGGAATTTCTCAAACTGCATCTAAAAATATGTTGACAATACATGTTTATTTCCTCCAAATTGGCTCCACCATTCGTAGAACCATTTAGGGATTACAACACTTTTCATCTCCTCTGAATATTTCACAAACCAGGGGTGAGTATTGGGCCTAACATACATGAAATTGTACCAGGCCGCCTTATAATCATACCAATTGTATGTCTGGGGTCGAGGAACTCTTGATAAGGGAATGGGGGTATGTAGATGATCCTTGAACCATTCAAAGGGACTCAGAATCCTTTTAATCGTGAATTTTGAGAATTCAATAATGTCTGGATTATTAATATCTTATAATTTGTGCTCGATCTTCACTGAATTAGTAGCAGTTAAAATGAACTCATAATACCTTCGGGTTTTGAGGGGATCCTCTGTCTCCATATAATTTCGATTTGTATAACAAGGTTTTAATAAGTCTGGTACTCCAAATCCTTCGTATCTTTTATCAAGCGCCATGATTGGCAATACATGCAAATATGCTATTTCAAATTGCTCTTTATTTAGAGTAATAATCTTCATGTTCCATTCTGGGGTAGTTGGGAGGACTTCCTGTGTGTACGTCTCTGGTGGCTTCATTTTGTAACTATCCTTGGTTTGGACAGTGATGCCTTTATTACCTGTTGAGGAGGAATCTTCCCTGAAAACTATTTTAAGAAGTTGTAATTTGGTTAAACTGGTTATAGGTTATTTTAATGGTGAAGGAATGGTAGCTTTTGGCAGATGTGGAAATTTTTCCAGAACTGAATATCTATTCTTGGGTTTTGGTTTTTCCTCAAAAGGTCTTGTCATTTTTTCTTCAGTTTTGAAGGATGGAAATGGGGGTCTCTGAGGTCTTATTCCTGGGGTTCTAGGTCTCATTATTTCCGTGTAAAAATTCTCTTGTCAAAGTATCGGGGAGAGAATTATTTTCCACTGTTATAAACTCTATTTGAAAATCAAAGTTGGATAATAAAGCTTTCCATCTAGCAAATATTTGTTTAGAAACTAAATGTTTAACATCCTTTTGTAAAACATCTTTGGCTGCTTTGCAGTCTACTCTTAACAAAAATTCTTTGTTTATTAAATCATCTTGAAATTTTGTAATACATAGTAATATAGCCAAAATTTCCTTTTTAATGGTACTATAATGTTTCTGGGCATTATTACATAAACCTGAAGTGAATCTTACTAATTGTTCGGGGGTTTCTAGCGAAACTCTTTGTTTAAGGATGCCTCCGTACCCTATGTCTGAAGCATCGGTTTCTACAATCATGAATGCCTCGGGATGTGGTATTCCTAGACACAGAAGTTTCTGAACTATTGATTTAAATTTTTGGACTGTCTTAGTTTGCTCTAATCCCCATGGGACTGGATCCTTCTTAAGACGCTGATAAAGAGGCTTACAAATCTGCCTAATATTTGAAATAAAATCCGCAACATAGTTGAGACTCCCTAGGAATCTTTGGAACTGCGTTTTATCAATTAATTCATCTGGAAATTTGGATGAGAATTCTATGGCTCTACAAATGGGTTTATAGGTTCCTTGATATAAGTCATGACCAAGAGAATTCTATGGCTCTACAAATGGGTTTATAGGTTCCTTGATATAAGTCATGACCAAGAAATCTAATAGCGGTTTGAAATAACGTAATCTTTTTAGCACTTACTACTAACCCATTTTGTTTAACAATTCTTAAAAAGGTTTGAATATGTTTAAAGTGTTGATCGATATCTTCTAAATATATTAAAATGTCATCTATATAAACTAAAGAAATATTACTATACTGATTAAATATATTGTTCATAATATTTTGAAATTCAGATGGTGCATCTTTAATCCGAATGGCATTACATTTTATTCGTATTGTCCAAAAGGTACATTAAAGGTTGTTTTTTACTTATCTTTTTTGGCGATTTGTATCTGCCAAAATCCTGATTTCATATCGAACTTATGATAAATATTAGATTTATAGGTTCTTTTAAGAAGGTCTCTTTTATTGGGTATCGAGTATCTAATCCATTTTTAAACCTTATTCAGGGGCTTATAATTTATGACCAGTCTTGAGGCTCCTCTTTCCTTTTCTGCGCTATTGTTGACATAAAATGCCGAGCAACTCCAGGGTGACTTGGAAGGTCTAATAATTTTTTTATCGAGTAAATCATTGATTTCCTTTTTACAATATTCCATTAATTCATGGTTCATTTGTATAGGTCTCTCCTTAGTGAGGATGACACTTTCGTCGAATCCCTCGATATATGGTAATTCAATAATATGTCTCCCAAAAGGCATTAGGAAAGTCCGAACATACTTCTTGTTTGATGACATCTTGGAGACTCTTAATTTTGGCTTCTACTTCCGGAGTTTTTAAAGATGATTCAATTCTCTTATTTTTTATTTCATCCTTTAAATAGTTTATTTGTTGTGAAAGTAGATTTATTCTAAAGATAGTTTTATCTTTTGCAAAGTCACTTTCCTCTTTTGACATACTATTTAGGTAAGAAAAAATAATTTCTTTTCCTAACGCAGTGGTGTGGATGCCATCTAACGTGGCAGTATATGGTTTTATTTGAGTTATAAAAGGGATACCTAATATTATTTCTTTATTTATATCCTTGGTAATTACAAAATCATTAATAAAACAAATTCCATCATTGCATATGTGTGCCCTATGGAGTTTATAATTTATCTTGAGTCTTTCTCCTGTTGCGGAGAATAATCGGGTAGTACTCTTTTTGAGGTATTTAGTAGGAATTATTCCTTCAATTATGCAGTCTTGATCTGCTCCTATATCTAATAATGCAATTTTATGAATAGTATAATTTTTATTTATGACTAATGTAATAGGTATGTGGTAACTTTGGGCTTTAACTATTGCAATTATTTTAATTCATGGCTTGGTTTCTAGAGTTCCTTCTAGTCACTCTATTTCTTCTTCCTCATCCTTTTCTGATTTCGACGTTTCTCCAGGTTCGTATGACTCTGGTTCTTGCTTAGGCTTTAAATCTTTTATAATTTTATCGGTAAGCGATTCTGTTTCTAGTTTGTCAAGTCTTTTCTTAACCTCTTTAACTTTCTTTTTTATGTGAAATAATTCAGTCTGAAGATCTTGTAGTGTTGTGTCAAACTTTTGTTCTTTAAATTTATTTAATACATTTTTTATATTAAAGGGTTCAATAGTTTCTTTTTCGGGTTGTTGATTAAGAACTATATTTTTTAATTCTATATAATATTTTCTTTTAAGATCATGATCATGAATATGGTCAATCATCTCAATGAAAATCTCCTTGTTATTATTAGTAATGAAATTTATAGAGCGGCTATCACAAGTGCAAATTGCGCCGCTGCATCCACAGTGATTACTCGACTCACTGCTGTCAGAACTATATGCAACATTAAGTTGATCTTTGTCACTAAGGTTCTCCTCAGAGGAAGAACTATTTTCATTTTTCTCAAGAATAGAATATAATTTATTCTTGACTTCTTGCTCAAGTTCTAACATATTTATTTTATCTTTCCTTTTATTAGGTACACGACAATCCCTAGCTCGGTGACCAAACTTTTCACAGTTCCAACATTTATCAGAATTATTTTTATAAGATTTAGTGCCGCCTTTAGTGGTTTTATGTTTCTTAAATCTTCTTTTGTAATAATGGGATTTTTCAGATTTATTCTTATAATATTTTTGGCTTGTTTTGATTTACTTGGATGCTTCTTTTGAAGGGGCGGATAATTTAACATATCCGAAGTCTTGATAAAAACTTCCTAGCTCACTTCATGATATTTTACTATCTCTTTTAGTTGATTTTTTAGCTTCATGTCTGTACATAACTCAAGTCCAGTGACATTTATAAAACTTATAAGGTCACCATAAGTTAATTGACTGTAAGAAATTTTACCTTCAAATCTATCTTTTAATTTTATCCTAACCTTTTTAGACAATAATGCTGCTAAACCACTTATAAATTTTTCTTTTCAATAATCATGATTACAGTTTTCTCTAACCATGACTTTGTTGAGGAAGACATCTTTATACCACCTAAAATCGTCTAGTTTTTGACAGGATAGGTTTGATAATATCTCTAGACTCCTATCTTGGAAAAGTTGGGGTTCTCCTATAAAATGTTTAGCTATGTTGTAAATTAAAATAGCGGTGGCGTCTTCTGAGATTTGATTTTCAGAAGTTTACCCTGTAGGTTCAATCTTAATAACTTGAGTAATAGTAGTAGCATTTAATACACTCTGTTTATTATCTTCAGTGAGGTAATTATCACACCAATATTTTAATGTTCCTGTAAATCTTGCTATAATTAATGTGGCAGCTTGTTTATTGGTAATATTTTTCATTCTATATGCCGTAATGGCCATTCCCATTTCATGTAGTTTATTGTATATTTGATATTCCGCGAGTCTATACATATTCCATTCAGCAATTTCACTTCCACAATGTGAAGTATGAGATAAAAATTCATTTTCTTAATATTGCATATCCGGAAAAGAGGGTTTCTGATAATAGTTCTTTTTATTAGAATATCTAGAAATTAACTTGTTAATGTCATGATCAGTTTTTTCAGATATGGTTCTTATGACCTTATCCTCTTTAAATTTTAATTCGGATTTTAATCTTTCGTTAATTTTTTCTATAAGATCATCTGGGATGTCAAATATTTCCTGAAATCTTGGAAATTTATCTTTTGAAAATTCTGGTAATTTAATTATTGGGTGAGTTTCTAACTTCTTATCTTTGTCATTATAAGAAGAACTTGGTTTATCTTTAAAGGTTGATTTATTATCAGCCTTAAGGATTTAGTTGGAGGCTACATAGAGCAGTTGATTGGTATAATTATTTTGTTGAATTAGCCGATTAATATCCTTATTTGTAGGGTCACCTTTAGCATCTAATATATCGAGTTTAAAGGGTGTAACAGTAACAACTCTACCATCCAAGGGTAAACTAATTTCTTCTAACGGAGGAATTACAGATTCAACCACCTTAGTTTTTATATACCATTTATTGACAATCATATTTAATGATTCTTTTTGATCGTCTAATATCCCAGTATACTCAAACCATTTAAAAAATTTGATATTACATCTTATTCTTTTCATATCGGTGTGCCAATTTTTTCTAAAGGATGTTCTTTCCTTTAATGAATATTTTTGGACATACCATTCTCTTTTTATGGCATTCTCTGGATCCGTACTGAGTTTATCTATGTAATGACTCTTCTGGTCATTACCGCGTATACACTTCCTTGTACTGTTAGAGCTTTCCTATAGCATCCCCAAGTCATTTATGGCTTGCTGGGACCGTTGGTTCGGTGCCCTGGCCGTTCATTTGGTCCTTATGGTCGTTCCCCTATTTCAGAGCTGAGCCGTAGGAGCTGAGTATCGAAATCAATCTTAACCTTCGTTTCGTATCAAAGGCTTGCGAGCCCAAGTTTGAGAATTTATTAACATCGCGTGTATTTGAAAATATTTTATTTGAAAGTTGAATTTGGTAAAAAGTTATATTTTTATTACTGTTTTCAAAATATTTTAAAGGTCTATGAAAAATACTTTTGTTATGATATAATTGTGTATGTATTTATTTTATAAGGTTTTTATACATTGTAGTATTTTAACGGAGATAGTAAATTTAGTTATGTTAAAAATTATTATTATAATATAGTAGGTTTTATTTGAAATGATTTTCTATTAATTATGATATATTTAAAAAGTTATATATATTTTACCATGAATCTATGCAATACCCGAGTGTATATGTAATGAGATAAAAACATTTGTTAGTGATGCCACCTCCCCTCCACGTGGAAGTGGAGGAAAGGGACAACAAGACATTTATCTTAAGTGCTGGCAAGTGTGCACATGAGTTGTAACTTTTCATTTCAAATTGATGACTTTTAATTAATTTACTCAAATTGAAAAGTCACCAACTCTTTCTAACACATTGATGGACATAGTTTCATATGTAGCTTATTGATTCCATTTGATTTTCTTTAAAAAAAAGAAGCTACATTGGGTAACTTGCTACCTATATCATCTAATCTTTGTGGGGGAATATACTTGGTGTTATATTTGCTTACCCGAAAGAAAATCAATTATCTACGTCAAATTATTCAAGCCCGAATTTGAGTTTGATTTTATTTCGGAGCGGTTCGGGCTTGAAAATCATCGTTCTAGCAGCTTGTCATCGGAGGACAGGTAGGTTATGGTTTAAACTCCCTAGACTTAGCATATATCGGATAAAATTGTACTAGCTGGCATCCTTGGATTGGATTATTAGGTTGGTACCACAGACCTTGACCGCTTTATTCATGTCTGCCTACTTTTGTTCCTACGTTGCTTGTAGTACTTGCCGATATATTTTATTTACCCTTGTGGTACTGTGAGGCCTTGTTGACTCTGGAACATAGAAGGTGGGATATTGGGAATGTCCGCGAGTCTCGGGCATATAATTATCCTTCTAGGCTGGTTATGCTTGCCGAGTAGCTATGGGCCTGTGCAGGGTCGATAGGTTGATTGTGAGCTGCTGGACAGCTATTGTATTTGATCATACTATTTTCATGCATATAAAGAGGTTTTATCCATGTTTTACTATGGTTTGGGCTTCGGGCCTACTGACACACTATTTTCTAAACCTTGCATGGCCCTGGGGGCCCATTTTTTATGGAAATAAATTGGAAATGGTTTGATTTAACTTGTTAATATTCTTGGGTAAAAGAATGTAAAATTATGATTTAAATAACCAGTTTTAAAATTAACGCTAGACTCGGTAGGGCCGGGGTGCTAGTTGAGTTTTCTTGCTACTTGAGATAATTTTAGCCTCGGTCGAACCGAGCACCTGAGATGACTTTCTACCGTTTAGACCCGGTTATGCCCGGGCACCCTTAGAGGGGTTTTTGAGATATTTTCCCACTACTTTAGTCCTGGATAGGGTCTGGGCATGCATATTCGAAACTGGGTCTCTATCTTGAACCCGAACTTGCTTCCGGATGACATGTTTTGATACTGAGTTTTAGTATGGGGTCGGGGACCTCCATGGACCTTGCCATCCGGACCTGGGGCTTTGGGCTGTGTGTGCCGGAGGAAGGGTATACGGCGGAGTAGAGGTATACGGGCAGTTTCCTTCTATGGAACTGACCTGCTAGGCCGGATCGGCACCGGAGGAGGTACATACAGAGATACAATTTCACTTGAGATCTTCATGCATCATATCATTCATTGTTTGAGGCTCCACCTTTGTTTGTTGTTTGTTGATTGTACGCTCCGATAGTATGGGATGCCGAAGGGTTTGTTTTCACTTGTTTGTGTTCCTCGGTTATATGGGAGGCCGAGGGACTGTAGGTAGACTCTTGCTATTTACTTACAGAATTGTGCCCTATTACGGTTAAGTATGAAATTGGTTACTGCTAGGTTGTTAGTTTCTGGATTTGATATTGATATGATTAGCTGAGATTGATTCTTGACTCTGAGCATGCCTATTATTACTCTTTCCCTCTTCTTACACTTGAGGTTACTGTATACCGTCCATTTTGTAAACTTGTTATGTATACACTGTTATTGCAAGGACCCCAGGTGCGTTATTTCTTACTTTCACCTGTGCCTATGGTGTATATATTAAACTTGCTGGCCTCACATGTGGTTCTGTTGATTTCCCTCTGGGCTAGTTCCTGTGTACCTTTCGTTGATTTTTGTGACTACTTGCTTCTATTATGTCTGTTACTACGCTTTTATCTTATATGTGCGCAGTCGGCCTATGATACCTACTGGGTACCTTATGCTTCGCATTTGGTGCTCACCCTACCCCCTGCATCTTTTGGTGCAGATCTTAGAGTGGGCCATCATCGTTAGATCGCTGTGATTCGTGCTTTGAGATCTGTTTGGGACTACTTCAGACTGAGGGTGAGCTCTTGGCGGCCGGAGCTTAGCTTTAGTTTATCTTTTTCTTTATATACTCTATTACCATTCGGAGATATCTGTATACGTTGTTTTGGATCGTTTGTACTCCCTATATGTAGTTCTGGCTCTATGCTATGATACTAGGTCTTGGGGTTTTGTTTAGTTTCCGCATATGTATATATATATTCCTGTTATCTATTTTCTTCATCTTGTTCCCTTACTTTTGCTTATTAAACAATACTTTCTCTTACTTGTTAGATAGTAGCCCATTACTAATTGTCCTGGGCTACGGGGATTAGTTCTCCTACTAGAGGATTGTAGGTGCCATCATGACCGAGAAATTGGGTCGTGACAGCTTGTTATTAGAGCCCTAGGTTCACCGGTGTCATTGGTATAGGAGCCAATGTCTAGTAGAGTCCTTCGGATCTGGGCGGAGACGTCCGTACTCAATCTTCGGGAGGCTACAGTGACATTTTAGGAAATTTGACTCTTTCATTGCTTCTGTGTCGTGCGTAGAACCCTTGAAGTTTCTGGAAATCTCATTTGTTCTACTTCATTTTTCTGCAGATAGTTCGTACGAGATCATCGGCATCACGCGAAGATGAGCCTCCCACTCCAGCTAGGGGTTGAGGACGCCCTCGAGCAGCGGCACCTGCTAGAGCTGCTAGAGTTGAGATAGAGCCCGAGCAGCATGTGGATCAGGGGGAAGCCCAGGTACCACCAGCTCCAATACCAGCTCCAGCGCCCACTTCTGTGCCAGCTCCATCCGCAACTCAATCTCCAGATATTCGGGGATTACTATTACAACTTTTGGGTATGATTGGAGAGCGGCCTTCTGAGGTAGCACAAACATCCGCTCAGGGGGCAGACCTGGGTGCACAGAGTTCAAGAGTGCAGCCTGCTACTGTGGTTCCCCGTGCGGAGGTCATTCCGGTCCCATCTGTTGCACAACCTCTTGCTCCTCGCCCAGCTATGACAGAGTCGGAGCAAAAGGCATTGGGTAGGTTTTTGAGGTTAGCACCTCCGAGGTTTGCTGGTACTTCTGGACAGGATCCACATGACTTTATTACTACTTGTGAGGAGATGCTACATCATTTGGGTTTGTTGGAGACTCACGGGGTTGGTTATACCACCTATAAGTTGGAGGGCCCAGCGAAGTTATGGTGGAGGGCCCATGTTGCTTGTAGACCACCATCGTCACCTCCTTTGACCTGGTCTGAGTTTTATGAGGGCTTTATGGCCAAGTTCATACCTTAGAGTGATCGTGAGCGTCGCAGGGAGCAGTTTACTCACCTTATGCAGGAGTCTACGATGGTCTCAGAGTATGAGAGCCATTTTCATCAGCTAGCACCGTTTGGAGCTATGATCATTCCTACCGAGGCAGATAGGATTCGAAGATTTTTATGGGGATTAAGGCCAGAGATCAGGCAGCCAGCTGAGATATTGATTGCCGGTGGTCGGTCATTTCAGGCTATCGCAGACTATGCCCGTACTATGTAGGACTTACAGCGACATGATTAGGGGTCTAGAGATAAAAGGCCTCGATATAAGGGTGGCTATAGTGGTTCCAGATATGGTGGTAGAGGTTTTGGCTAGTGGGGCCGGGTTTATCAGTCACAGCAGCACTAGGGTCAGTCCAGCCGACCTGTTCAGGCTTCCCTTTAGACTTTCGATAGTACCCAGTTCGAGCAGGGTCAGAGCAGCCATCAGGGCTATAACGGCCAGTCTTCGAGGGGTACAGTTTCTGGGGCATCAGGCCATGGTGGTTATACAGGATCTGTTGTTTCATCTCAACTGAGTAGGCCGCCAGGGGCTTGTTTTACTTGTGGTGTGATTGGTCAGAGATTGCCCTCATCAGGGTACAGTTTAGTTGGCCGAGACTTTACGAGCAGTTCAGCCTCTGGCTAGAGAGGGTGGTCGTCAGGGTAGAGGTGGTGCTATGCGTGGCAGAGCAGGTGGTAGGGATGGCAATTGGGCAAGTGGAGGTCATCGTCAGTTTTACGCGGGTCTAGGAGACCAGAGGCAGAGGCCTCAGATGCTGTGATTACAGGTACGATTTCTGTGTGCCATCAGTCTGCTATGGCTTTATTTGATCCTGGATCCACTTGTTCATATGTATCTGCCTACTTTGTGCCCTCTTTGTGGTTGGCTAGTGATCCATTATATGTTCCTGTTTCTGTTTTGACCCCAGTAGGAGATTCTTTAGTAGTGGATCGGATTGTGAGATCTTGTATGCTATCTATTGGTGATTCAGAGACTTGGAGTGATTTGATGATTCTTGATATGCTAGATTTTGATGTGATACTGGGCATGGACTGGTTATCCCCTCACCGTGTGGTTTTGGATTGTTATGCAAAGACCATTACCATAGTTGTGCCCGGTGTATCCCCGGTTGTGTGGCAGTGTTCGGTTAGCCATGCACCATCTGGGATCATCTCTTCTCTTCGATCTAGGAAGTTGATTTCCCATGGGTGTTTAGCTTATCTAGCATATGTCTTAGATGCTAGTGCTGACCCTACTTCTCCAGAGTCTGTTCCTGTGGTTAGAGACTTCCTTGATGTGTTTCCTACCGACCTGCCAGGCCTTCCACTTGAGAGAGATATTGATTTTGCTATTGAGTTAGAGCCGGGCACCAGACCCATTTCTACTTCTCCTTACCGTATGGCTCCGACTGAGTTGAGGTAGCTTAAGGAGCAGCTCCAGGATCTGTTAGCTAAGGGGTTTATTAGACCGAGTGTGTCACCTTGGGGTGCTCCTGTTCTCTTTGTGAAGAAGAAGGATGGGTCGATGTGCATGTGTATTGATTATCGACAGCTGAATAGGGTAACAGTGAAGAATAGGTATCCGATACCGAGGATTGATGACTTGTTTGACCAGCTTCAGGGTTCAGTCGTGTTTTCGAAGATTGATTTGAGGTCCGGCTACCATCAGTTGAGGATTAGGGTGGAGGACATCCCTAAGACAGCATTCAGGACACGTTATGGCCATTATGAGTTCCTGGTGATGTCATTTGGGTTGATTAATGCCCCCGCAGCCTTTATGAACTTGATGCACAGGGTTCTTGGCCCGTATTTGGACTCATTTGTGATAGTTTTTATAGACGACATCTTGGTATACTCGCGTAGTAGAGATAAGCATGAGCAGCACTTGAGGTTTATACTCCAGACTTTGAGAGATCATCGGCTTTATGCCAAGTTCTCAAAGTGCGAGTTTTGGCTTGAGTCAGTTTCATTCGTAGGGCACGTGGTGTCTAAGGATGGGATTAGGGTTGACCCGGGAAAGATTTCTGCGGTTTGTGATTGGCCTAGACCTACTACTGCTACTGAGGTCCGCAACTTTATTGGATTAGCAGGTTACTACAGACGGTTCATTCAGGGATTTTCTTCTATAGCAGCAACCTTGACTATGCTGACAAGGAAGGATGTCCCATTTCAGTGGTCAGACCAGTGCGAGGATAGCTTCCAGAGGCTTAAGGCCTTATTGACTTCAGCTCTAGTTTTGACTTTGCCGGTTGAGGATCAGAGCTTCTCCGTGTATTTTGATGCTTTTGGGGTTGGTATTGGTTGTGTGTTGATGCAGCAGGGTCGAGTAATAGCATATGCGTCGAGGCAGCTGAAGGTTTATGAGTGCAACTACCCCACTCATGACATAGAGTTGGCGGCGGTAGTTTTTGTGCTCAAGATCTGGAGGCATTACCTATATGGAGTTCACTGTGAGATCTTCACTGATCACCGTAGTCTTCAGTATATCACGAGTCAGCGAGAGTTGAACTAGAGACAGAGGAGATGGGTCGAGTTACTAAAGGACTATGACTTCACTATTCTGTATCATCCGGGCAAGGCAAACGTGGTAGTGGATGCCTTGAGTCGAAAGGCAGTGAGTATGGGTAGCCTAGCTTCTCTCTCAGTTTCAGAGCGACCATTGGCCTTGGACATCCAGTCCTTGGCTAACCATTTGGTTAGGCTTGACTTGTCGGATCCTAGAAGAGTTCTTGCCAGTGTTGAGGTTCATTCTACTTTGATTGATCAGATTCAAAGCCGACAGTATGAGGATCAGCAGTTGTGTGACCTTCGTGATCGGGTTGTTCAGGGTGAGACCAGTCGGGCTAATCTAGATTCAGATGGTGCTCTGAGGTTTGATAGTCGCCTTTGTGTTCCGAGGATTAGTGATTTGATTTAGTTGATTCTTCATGAGGCATATTGTACTAGATACTCCATTCACCCTGGCACAACAAAGATATATAGAGACTTGAGACAACTTTACTGGTGGAGTGGTATGAATCGGGATATAGCGTAGTTCATATCTCGGTGCTTGAACTGTCAGCAGGTTAGGTTCGAGCACATGAGACCTAGTGGTTTGATGCAACGACTTCCCATTCCTGAGTGGAAGTGGGAAGGGATTACTATGGACTTCGTTGTTGGTTTACCTCGTACTTATCATAGGTTTGATTCCATTTGGGTGATCGTTGATAGGCTGACTAAGTCAGCACACTTCATATCGGTTCAGACTTCTTACAGGGCAGAGAAGCTAGCTCAAATCTACATTCGTGAGATTGTTCGATTGCACGGGGTCCCAACTTCTATCATTTCAGACCGCGACACTCAGTTCATATCTCAGTTCTGGAGGGCTATTCAGCGAGATTTGGGTACAGAGGTTCATCTTAGTACCACTTTCCACCCTCAGACAGATGGCCAGTCCGAGAGGACCATTCAGGATCTGGAGGACATGCTTCGGGCCTGTGTTCTTGACTTTGGAGGTTCTTGGGATCTGTTTGTTCCCTTGGCAGAGTTTGCTTATAATAACAATTTCCATTCGAGCATTGGCATGGCACCTTTTGAGGCTTTGTATGGCAGGCATTGCAGATCACCGATAGGTTGGTTTGATGGTTTTGATTCTAGGACACAGAGTACAGATTTGCTTCGAGATTCCTTAGATCGGGTCCGAGAGATTCAAGATAAACTTCGGGCAGCTCAGAGCAGGCAGAAGAGTTATGCTGATCGTAGGTTTCGTGCCTTGGAGTTTCGTGTCGGTGACTTGGTGTTTGTCCGTGTGTCGCCCATGAAGGGCGTGATGAGATTTGGTAGGCGGGGCAAGCTTAGCCCCAGGTACATTGGGCCGTTTGAGATTCAGGGTTGGTAGCGTTGCCTATCAGTTAGCCTTGCCTCCGATGCTTTCAGCTATACATCCTGTATTTCATGTTTCGATGTTGCGCCGGTATGTCCCAGATGAGTCTCATGTGTTACAGTGGGATTCAATTCAGTTAGGTGAGGTTTTAGCCTTTGTTGAGGAGCCGACAGCTATTTTGTCCAGAGATGTCAGGAGATTGAGGTCTCGAGAGATCCCGGTTGTTAAGGATCAATGGAGGCACCAAAGGCTTGCGAGCCTAAGTTTGAGAATTTATTAACATCGCGTGTATTCGAAAATATTTTATTTGAAAGTTGAATTTGGTAAAAAGTTATATTTTTATTACTGTTTTTAAAATATTTTAAAGGTCTATGAAAAATACTTTTGTTATGATATAATTGTGTATGTATTTATTTTATAAGTTTTTTATACATTGTAGTATTTTAACGGAGATAGTAAATTTAGTTATGTTAAAAATTATTATTATAATATAGTAGGTTTTATTTGAAATGATTTTCTATTAATTATGGTATATTTAAAAAGTTATATATATTTTACCACGAATCTATGCAATACCCGAGTGTATATGTAATGAGATAAAAACATTTGTTAGTGATGCCACCTCCCCTCCACGTGGAAGTGGAGGAAAGGGACAACAAGACATTTATCTTAAGTGCTGGCAAGTGTGCACATGAGTTGTAACTTTTCATTTCAAATTGATGACTTTTAATTAATTTACTCAAATTGAAAAGTCACCAACTCTTTCTAACACATTGATGGACATAGTTTCATATGTAGCTTATTGATTCCATTTGATTTTCTTTAAAAAAAAGAAGCTACATTGGGTAACTTGCTACCTATATCATCTAATCTTTGTGGGGGAATATACTTGGTGTTATATTTGCTTACCCGAAAGAAAATCGATTATCTACGTCAAATTATTCAAGCCCGAATTTGAGTTTGATTTTATTTCGGAGCGGTTCGGGCTCGAAAATCATCGTTCTAGCAGCTTGTCATCGGAGGACAGGTAGGTTATGGTTTAAACTCCCTAGACTTAGCATATATCGGATAAAATTGTACTAGCTGGCATCCTTGGACTGGATTATTAGGTTGGTACCACAGACCTTGACCGCTTTATTCATGTCTGCCTACTTTTGTTCCTACGTTGCTTGTAGTACTTGCCGATATATTTTATTTACCCTTGTGGTACTGTGAGGCCTTGTTGACTCTGGAACATAGAAGGTGGGATATTGGGAATGTCCGCGAGTCCCGGTCATAGAATTATCCTTCTAGGCTGGTTATGCTTGTTGAGTAGCTATGGGCCTGTGCAGGGTCGATAGGTTGATTGTGAACTGTTGGGAAACTATTGTGTTTGATCATACCATTTCCATACATATAAAGAGGTTTTATCCATGTTTTACTACGGTTTGAGCTTCGGGCCTACTGACACACTATTTTCTAAACCTTGCATGGCCCTGGGGGCCCATTTTTTATGGAAATAAATTTGAAATGGTTTGATTTAACTTGTGAATATTCTTGGGTAAAAGAAAGTAAAATTATGATTTAAATCACCAGTTTTACGATTAACGCTAGACTCGGAAGGGCCGGGGTGCTAGTTGAGTTTTCTTGCTACTTGAGATAATTTTAGCCTCGGTCGGACCGAGCACCTGAGATGACTTTCTACCGTTTAGACCCGGTTTGAGATATTTTCCCACTACTTTAGTCCTGGACAGGGTCTGGGCATGCATATTCTAGACTGGGTCTCTATCTTGAACCCGGACTTGCTTCCGCATGACATGTTTTGATACTGAGTTTTAGTATGGGGTCGGGGACCTCCATAGACCTTGCCATCCGGGCCTGGGGCTTCGGGCTGCGTGTGCCGGAGGAAGGGTATACGGCGGAGTAGAGGTATACGGGCAGTGTCCTTCTATGGAACCTACCTGTTGGGCCGGATCGGCACCGCAGGAGGTACATACAGAGATACAATTTCACTTGAGATCTTCATGCATCATATCATTCATTGTTTGAGGCTCCACACTTGTTTGTTGTTTGTTGATTGTACGCTCTTGTAGTATTGGATGCTGGAGGGTTTGTTTTAACTTGTTTGTGTTCCTCGGTTGTGGGCGGCCGGGGGACTGTAGGTAGACTCTTGCTATTTACTTACAGAATTGTACCCTATTACGGTTAAGTATGAAATTGGTTACTGCTAGGCTGTTAGTTTCTGGATTTGATATTGATATGATTAGCTGAGTTTGATTCTTGTCTCTGAGCATGCCTATCATTACTCTTTCCCTCTTCTTACACTTGAGGTTACCGGTATACCGTCCATTTCGTAAACTTATTATCTATACACTGTAATTGCAAGGACCCCAGGTGCGTTATTTCTTACTTTCACCTGTGCCTATGGTGTATATATTCAACTTGCTGGCCTCACATGTGGTTCTGTTGATTTCCCTCTGGGCTAGTTCCTGTTACCTTTCATTGATTTCTGTGACTACTTGCTTCTATTCTATCTGTTACTACGCTTTTATCTTATATGTGCCCAGTGGCCTATGATACCTACAGGGTACCTTATGCTTCACATTTGGTGCTCACCCTACCCCCTGCATCTTTTGGTGCAGATCCTAGCGTGGGCCATCGCCGTTAGATCGCTGTGATTCGTGCTTGGAGATCTGTTGGGGACTACTTCAGACTGAGGGTGAGCTCTTGGCGACCGGAGCTTAGCTTTAGTTTATCTTTTGCTTTATGTACTCTATTACCATTCGGAGACATCTGTATACGCTATTTTGGATCGTTTGTACTCCCTATATGTAGTTCTGGCTCTATGCTATGATACTAGGTCTTGGGGTGTGGTTTAGTTTCTGCATATGTATATATATATATTCCTGTTATCTATTCTCTTTATCTTGTTCCCTTACTTTTGCTTATTAAACTATACTTCCGCTTATTTTTTAGATAGTAGCCCATTACTAACTGTCCTGGGCTACGGGGATTGGTTCTCCTACTGGGGGGATTGTAGGTGCCATCATGACCGAGAAATCGGGTCGTGACAATCTAAATATTCAAAGTCAGGTTCAAATTCTTCATCCGACCTAATCATGCACAAAAAGTCTCTTACTCCTAGCATTTCACTAGCAATGGGACTTGTTGGTTTCTTGGTAATTCTAGGTTCGTATTCCACTTTTGGAATTGTTTCCGAAAAATCTACTCCCTTTAATTTTTTCTCTATGTCTTCAAGAGTTACCTCTTTTTGTTCTTGGGTTGTCGAAAATGAAGATCTTTGAAAAGACAGTCTTTTACTAGAACTAGCATGACTAAAAGATTGGGATCATAAAAATTTTAAATCTATAGATCCATCCGAATATTGAACTACCTGCTCAATGCTTGAATTTTCCTCTTCAATATTTGGTTGTTATGGAGTCAAAGTGTCAATTATCTTTTAATAATACGTCATCCCATTTTATCATTTCTGGGACATAAGTTTTATTATGATTATGATTGGCTTCCATAAGCATGGTAACTCCTTTTATTGCTTACTGTTTTAGCCTTAGGGGCTAAGGTAATTTTCATTAGTCTATAATATACTCTATATGTTATGGCTATCTCTCTAATATTTATTTTACTATTCATATTTTTTGTCTTAACATTTAATGTTAATGTATCCATAACATTCTGATCATTAATATCTATAGAGAAATTGGGATAACAATTAAAATATACAGGGCCATTAGCTAAATTACTTTGTAATACTTCTAATAATGAGTCATCAAAATTTGGTAATCGATTATCTCTTAGGAGAAGACATATAGGTACATCTAGACCTAAATAATATAATTGTTTAACTGAAGTCCTATATGAAGAAACTTGTAATTTTTCCTATATCTGTTAAAATTTTCAGCAACTAATAATTTAATAGTTTCAATATTCTTATTAATAGCAACCGTAGATTCAGAAGTTTTAATATTATAATTTTTTATAAAATCAAAGTGTCCAGTTTTATAAACCTTTTTAAAACGTTCTTTTGGAATATTCTAATTTTGTAGATAACTTTCTATTTTCGATATCTTAGTAGCGGTAGCAGAAACATTAACACTATTTATTGTGTTTTGATTTATTGGATCATCCATTAAAATTGTGCAGATAATTCTGACTGAATAATTAGTATATCATCTAATTGTCTTCTTTGGATCAATAAATTAATGTTAACTTCACATAGTTTATCATATGATTCGATCATTTTATCCATGATTAACTTACTAGTTACTTCTCTAGAATATTTATCTAAGGTTTCTGCGGGTACTAAACTTTTATAATAATTAAGGTTCTTTAGTATTTTTGTTCTTTGCTTTTTAAACTTCTTTTGAATTTCTAAATGAAGCCATTTTCCCTGATTATTATATTTTATTTCTTCGGTGAATGGATGTGTAAGCATAAAACTTTGATATAATATGGGGTAAAAAGGGGTTTTGTAGTACTATCCTTGAGCCAATATCTACTTTAGATGTTACTCCTTAATAATTATTTCTTTGTGTAGTATTTTCTGGTCATCTTCCCTAACTTTCCTTTATCTTATTCGTTTAGGTTTGACGACGGGAATACCATCAGAGTCCAGCTCTAATACATAACAAATCTAGAGCTAATCCAACGGAAAATACAGGCTTGCCAACGTCTAGACCGTGATTAAATGTCTACCCAACTTAAAGAATAAAACTAAAAAAGTGGATGAAGAGTCACAACAAAGACTACACAATGAAATTATTATTTCAAGAACAACATAATTTTGACTGGCTCTAGGATAGTATAAATAGTTTATTTGTTGTGAAAGTAGATTTATTCTAAAGATAGTTTTATCTTTTACAAAGTCACTTTCCTCTTTTGGCATACTATTTAGATAAGGAAAAATAATTTCCTTTCCTAACGTAGTGGTGTTAATGCCATCTAACGTGGCATTATATTGTTTTATTTGAGTTATAAAAGGGATACCTAATATTATTTCTTCATTTATATCCTTGGTAATTACAAGATCATTAATAAAACAAATTACATCATTGCATATGTCACGATCCAACCCGTCGTGAGTCGCACCCACCCAACCCCTGGATAAGCAAACCAAAAGAGTTCAACCCTTGCCTAGACTAACAGCCTAAAACCAGCAAGCGAAAAGTAAACTAGCAATCAAAACAAATCAAAAACTAATCATAATCATTATCTTGCGGAAAATCTCTCCTAGGAACTGAAAGTCATCGTACCAAATATCAATACCAAATATCTGAATACGGGGATGCAACCCCAAAAGATAAAAATGAAATAGTTTTAGGTCCAAAACAATGGACTAAAAATCTAAGGACAACCCAAGGTAGCTCAAAACAAGCAACTCACCCTTGAAAGTCAAAATCGCCCATGCTAAATGCGAGGTCGCATCTCAATCGCGGGTAGATTTCCTGTACTCACCAAAGACAAGCAAGTGCAGTATCAGTACACCACCACTATGTACTGGTAGGATCATCAGCCAGTTTTCAACTAAACAACATATATAACAGTACAACATATACAAGTAAATATATGGAAAACATGCAACAAGTATACAGGTCCTAAACTACAAGTCTCTACCTACCTTGTCCCAGCAAGAAATCCATCTCTTACAGTTCTATACCACAAACATGAGCCATTAATTATACTTTTCCATCTATCCCAGACCCACCCTGGAATCCCCTCTATACACATACCAAAAGTAATGATTCCACCCGGCCTAAACCAAGACCAACACAACAGTTATACAAAGTTCCCGGCCACTCAAGGACCACCAACAATAGAACCTTTTAAAAGACAACCCTGTACACTCACGGAAACAATATAAGGTATCACATTCGGTAAAACAACCCGGTCTACACACGAAACCAATATCAGCCAATGCAATAAAATAATCAATGAACCAATGCAAGATGCAATAAAGTAAACCCGTACCAGGCATGGTACCCGTGCCAACCAAGTGTTATACCCGTACAAGGCGTAGTACCCGTGCCAACCATTTGTTATAACCGTGCCAGGCATGGTACCCGAGCCAACCGAATTTCAACAAACCACAGTCAATATATGAACACACACAACTTGTAAAACCAACAAGTAAACACCGTTCAATCACAGACTGTAAACAGTAACCTAGACATTCCACACAACTTCCCTAAGCAATGTAATGCATACAATCACTTAGACATGAGTACATGAATATACATATTCATAGAAAATCATAAGCCATCACCTACCTCGAAATGTTCCAAGCCTATTCGACACGAGCTTTCTCGTGTTCCTGATTCCTTTCTCGTTCTTGGTCTAAAAACAACACACAATACATACAATTAACACACAAGGCCTGCACATTACCTGAATTATACCAAATCCCCAAACCCCAGGCCACCCATGATCATCCCACCCTTTTCCTGGGCTTTCCCACCGTTAATTCTCCTAGTTCTATCATTTTTACGGATAAAATAGGGAATTAAACAACCTATGATCATAATAATATACTTTAATCCATACCCAAGAACAAACATGCTTCAAATCCCCTTCTTTCCCCGAATTCCACCATCCCTAGGTTATTCTAACCATTCCCAAATTCCCTCCTAGCAATTCTACCGCAGAGGAAACATAATACAAAGATTGGGGGACGAAAACCTTACCTTAGGGAAGAATTTTGATGAAAAAAGGAAGAAAAATGCTTGGTAAGGAGTTACAGTTCAACACAGCATGATAAGGAGTTAGCCAGGTCATACCCAAGATAATATCAAAATCATCCATATTCAGAATTACCAAGTCTACCCAAGTATGTAACCCTACAAACACAACAGAACAGTCACGATATACATGAGTCACAATCACCGAATCTCCAACTAGGGTAGAAACATAGATGGGAGAATCAAGGATATCACAAGTCAAACCCAGCCCCAAAGCAAAACTCACAGACACATAATAATATGTAGAACCTGGGTCAAATAATACCAAAGCCATTTTATCACATACAAGAATAGTACATGTGATCATCGCATCTGAGGCTTCCGCCACAGCCCTCCCTGGAAAAGCATAGCAATGAGCCTGATCATTAATCCAGGAAACTTCCCAGGCCGGTTGCGCCGCACCCCTGCCTGCACCACTGTTCCCTCGGTCTCCTTGGCCTCCTTGAAAATTACCTCGCCCACCCTATGGATGACTCCTAGCATTACCACCTCTACCTACCGAAACCACTACATTAGTCTGCTGCTGACCCTAGTTACCTGTCTACCTATGTGGACACTCCCTATTAAAGTGGCCCAACTTACCACAATGGAAGCAACCACGGTCAAGAGTAGGTTTTCTAGCTTATGTATAGGACGCACCCTGGCCTCTAGGAGCTGAAGACTGAGCTCCCTGAAGACCACCTATAGTAGCTGGTAGAGCTGACTGAATAGGATGGGCCGGATAAGCCTGCTGATGCTGGCCCCTAGAGTATGAACCACCATAGTTTCCCTTATTGTGGGGCTTCTTGGATAAAGCCTTAGCCTGCCCCGCTTGCCTAACTCCCTCAATCTTCTTCACATAATCCACCACATTATTAAAACCCTTTCCTGAAGAAGTCATATCCACTGACAATACCTGCAGTTCACTATTCAGACCCTTGATAAACAACCGGACCCGTTCTTCCTCGGAACCCAAGATATGTGTAGCAAAATGAGACAACGCATGAAACTTAGCCTCATAAGCTGAGACCGACATGCTACCCTGCTCCAAGTTTAGAAACTCATCCTTCTTCCGGTCCCTCAAAGTACGGGTAACATACTTCTCTAGAAACAATGCGTGGAACTGCTCCCAAGTCAGTAGAGGTAGAATAGAAGACCGACACTCAACATGAGACCTCTACCACTGCTTAGAATCACCCTGCAGCTGAAAAGTGACAAACTCCACCCCATGCTGATGTACAATACCCAACTTGTGCAACCTCTTATGGCAATCCAGGATGAACTCATAGGCATCATCCTTGTTTGTACCCTAAAACATCAGAGGTTTCAGCTTAAGGAACTTAGTCAGCATCTCATGCTCATTACATGTCATCACTGGGCCTAGCATGGGCCTGAGGAAATCATTTATGCCCGAAGTTGTGTCCTCATTGGTTTGTAGCAACCGTTGGCTGAGTATCCAAGGCCTAATTTGAATAAGCTACGGGTATGGCTCCAGCCCCAACCAACCCACTCAGAATATCCCACGCCTGCTTAAAATCTTCTGGTGTCATAGTAGAAAGGCCTGCACCCCTAACCGGTGTCGTCTCCTCTTGAGCCCCTCCATCCTCTACAACCACTTCTTCTACGTCCTCAGCCACATGATCTTGAGGTGGGAAAGGGGTTACCTCGCGTGCAGAAGCAGCTCGAGCTCCACCCCTGGTGGGTGCGGCTCCAGCTCGTCTCCTTCCCCTTCCCCTACCTCTGCCACGAACTGGCAGGCCCGCTACTGGAACCGCTGGCCTTGCTCCATTATTCCTTGTAGTAACCATCTACGAACAGAAGAGTAAACGAGGTTAGATAGAAATTTGTATCACCAGATACCAATTGGAATTGAGTTATAGCACAAAGGAAAGAAGGAAGAGATAGTTTTTCCTAAAGCCCCATAGCCTCTAGAAGAAAAGTACGAACGTCTCTGCACCGTTCTGTAAGACTCTACTAGAACTGTTTGGTATGATGAGATCAACGAACCTAGGCTCTGATACCATTTTTGTCATGACCCAACCCATCATGAGTGGCACCCACCCAACCCCCGGATGAGTGAACCAATAGAGTTCAACCCTTCCCTAGACTAACATCCTAAAACCAGTAAGCGAAAAGTAAACTAGCAATCAAAACAAATCAAAAACTAATCATAATCATTATCCTACGGAAAATCCCTACTAGGAACTGAAAGTCATCGTACCAAATATATGAATACCGGGATGCAACCCCAAAAGATAAAAATGAAATAGTTTTAGATCCAAAACAATGGACTGAAACTCTAAGGACAACCCAAGGTAGCTCGAAACAAGCAACTCACCCTTGAAAGTCAGAATCACCGGTGCTAAATGCGAGGTCGCGTCTTAGTCACTGCTAGATTTCCTGTACTCACCAAAGACAAGAAAGTGCAGTATCAGTACACCACCACTGTGTAATGGTAGGATCATCAGCTAGTTTTCAAGTAAACAACATATATAACAGTACAACATATGCAAGTAAATATATGGAAAACATGCAACAAGTAAATAGATCCTAGACTACAAGTCTCTACCTACCTTGTCCCAGCATGAAATCCATCTCTTACAGTTCTATACCACGAACATGAGCCATTAACTATACTTTTTCGTCTAGCCCGGACCCACTCTGGAATCCCCTCTAGACACATACCAAAAGTAATGATTCCACCCGGCCTAAACCAAGACCAACACAACAGTTATACAAAGTTCTTGGCCACTCAAGGATCACCAACAATAGCACCTTTTAAAAGACAACCCTGTACACTCAGGGAACCAATATAAAGTATCACATTCAGTAAAACAACCCGGTCCACACATGGAACCAATATCAGCCAATGCAATACAATAATCAATGAACCAATGCAAGATGCAATAAAGTAAACCCGTACCAGGCATGGTACCCATGCAAACCAAGTGTTATACCCGTACAAGGCGTGGTACCCATGCCAACCATTTGTTATAACTGTACCAGGCATGGTACCCGAGCCAACCGAATGTCAACAAACCACAGTTAATATATGAACACACACAACTTGTAAAACCAGCAAGTAAACACCATTGAATCATAGACTGTAAATAGGAACCTAGACATTACACACAACTTCCCTAAGCAATGTAATGCATACAATCACTTAGACATGAGTACATGAATATACACATTCACAAAAAATCATAAGCCATCACCTACCTTGAAATGTTCCAAGCACTATTCGACTTGAGCTTTCCCGTGTTACGGGTTTTTCTCTCGTTCTTGGTCTAAAAACAACACACAGTACATACAATTAACACACAAGGCCTGCACATTACCTGGATTATACCAAATCCCCAAACCTCAAGCCACCCATGATCATCCCACCCTTTTCTCGGGCTTTCCCACCATTAATTCTCCTAGTTCTATCATTTTTATGGATAAAACAAGGAATTAAACAACCTATGATCATAATAATGTACTTTAATCCATACCCAAGAACACAGATGCTTAAAATCCCCTTCCTTCCTCGAATTCCACCAGCCATAGGTTATTCTAACCTTTCCCAAATTTCCTCCTAGCAATTCTACCATAGGAAACATAAGACAATGATTGAGGGACGAAAACCTTACCTTGGGGAAGAATTTTGACGAAAAATGGAAGAAAAATGCCTGGAATCACCTAGCCCTTCTCCCAAAACAAAATTGTGAAAAACTAAATGTTTTGGGAGCTGTTTCTACATTAAAATCCTGTCAGCCTGCTATAGCGTTCCCCACTCTGCTATAGTGGTAGGCTGCCACTATAGTGGTCTTAAGTAGGTTGACCGCCCTTTGACCATCGTTATAGCGGTGGCTGCTATTGCGCATGGTTGCGCCCTTCATGGACAGAAGGTCCGGAAATTTCCCAGTTTTGGCCATTTTACAATACACTTGCTTTCCCCGACAACCCGAAACAACCCCTTCACATCAAACGCGATTTCGGGAGTTCTACCTACCCAAATGCGATTCTGAAAAGTTCCCTGGACTCCTTTATGTCTTGGCTAAGTATAAAACTAGCTCGAAGCAAGACACAAAGACCAATACTTACCTAGATTTCCCTAGACTCTACCTTGCTCTAAAACTAGCCGAGGCTAGCCTAGCCTAGAATTTCAAACCCCAAAATCCAGAGTTTTCTAACTCTAAAACTTGGCACGATTGGACTACCTGTAATTACGAACCCTGTCATTATAGCATATGTGTGCCCTATAGATTTTATAATTTATCAAGGATCCCAGGTGCATTTTTCTTCCTTCTTTCACATGTGTTTATGTGTATGTATATCATATGTGCTAGCATGTTATGCTTGTAACTCTTGGTTGAGTACTCTTTGTGCTAGTTCCTTGTGCTTCCTCCTCATTTTTCCGTGATTGTTTCCTTTTATTCTGCTTATTACTGCTTTTATATTTTATATGCGCTCAGTCGGTTGATGATGCTTACCGGGCACCCGTTGCTTAGAAATTAATGCTCATACTATACATTTGCACTCTTTGGTGCAGATATTAGTGTGAGATTTTGTCGTTGATCACATGGAGACTTGTGTAGCTTCTAGATATTTGAAACTAGGGTGAACACCTAACGACCGGAGCTTGACCATATCTCATCTCTTATACTATTACTCTTTATGTATTCAGAGACAGTTGTGTAGTCTATTTTTGTTGCATCTATCACTTGTATTCTACTCAGAATCTCTTGTACTAATGATACCAAGTCTTGGGATTGGTGTAGTTTCCTTAGGTATATATTATGGTTATTGCTTTCATTTTGTCCTTATCTTTATATTCTGCTTCCACTTATTTCTGCTTATATGCGTATTGGTTAGGTAGTAGCCCATTACTAGTCGTTTTGGGCTACATGGATTGATTCGTCTACTGGGGGACTATAGGTGACATCATGACCTAATAAATTGGGTCGTGCTAGCTTGGTATCAGAGCCTAGGTTCACCAGTGTCGTGGTACAGAAGCAAGTTCCTAAGTAGAGTCTCGCGAATCAGTACGATGAAGTCTGTGTCCTATCTGCAGGAGGCTACAGGTCATTGTTAGGAAAAGTTCCATAGTCTTGGCTCCTTATCGTGCGTTCCTGGCTCTATTGACTTCTAAACTTTGGTTTTTTCATTCTTTCTCAAATGCCTAAGACGAGTTTGATAGTGAGTGATGTCGAGGCTTCTGTGCATGTTGCTTTGGTGCTTTCATCAGTGCTAAGACTTCAGAGTGAGAGCTTATCGCATCAGATAGGGGGTATGGGACCAGCCCAGCCTCCGATTGGATTCATAGCTACCCCAGCTCCTTAGGACACCGTGGTTAGGACTCTGAGTCCTCAAGTAGGTGTTTCATACTCTGTTATTCGAGTGGTGCTTCAGTTAGGGTTAAGCTTCCAGTTCTTCACTAGGGTTACAAGTCGGTGTTGGACTATGAGGCAAGATTTCATGAGATGGTTAGGTGTACTGCTAGGTCTGTGCCTTCAGAGTTTGATAGGGTTCAAAGCTTTGTTGGAGGTTTCATTTTACCACTCGATTTGGCAACCGAGCATTTGATTACAGTTGGGATGACCTTACTTCAGGTAGTGGATCATGCTTGGCTATTGAGGGTTTATGTTGTGAGGCTTATGGAGGTAGTACTAAGAAACATCATCGCTAGAACAGTTTTTGAGCTTCTCAGACTTGAGGTAGGGGGTTATCCACCAGAGATAGGTTCCATTGCTTTTTATTTACCCGGCAAGTTTCAGTTACTCCACAGGTTTTAAAGGGTGGTGGTACAGGGCATGTCGAGCAGAGTGGATTTGGCACGGGTAAGGTTCTTTGAGGTTTGCTTTCAGGTTGTGTAGGTTGTGGTGGCCAGTCAGGTTCAGTGAGATCTTCTAACCCGTATGTACCCATTGAGATATGCTTTCAGTGCGGTGAGTGATGAACGCTCAAATTGTGCTCCCCAAAGTTGGAGGCCACGTCGATCGTGTAGAAAAACAAAATTTATAATCCCAATGAGTATCGGGGTCGTACCCAAGGGACTTGGAGTATCTAAATATAGATTATATTGAGTTGAGTTCAAAGCGATAGTAAATGCTCAAAATAGAAAGTAAAAGGATTGGGGAATTGGGATGTTGTCACTACAATCAAAATTCAATTAAAAAGCAATAAAACGAAGGCGGGTGTACCAAGTTGACTAGATGACTAGGGATGTGTATCCGATGGAGCTTTAATCATGGGATAGGGTAATTATCAATTCATACTTATTCTCTCTTATTGACATAAGTAGCATTGGTCATGGGTATGGAATGTTTATCTCTCGATCAACATCTATATTTCTGATGATTTCGGTTAGAAAATCATCGGTTTGATCAATAAACAACCAACATAAACTTGGGGAGGTCACACTATCTCTAGCTTAGACTCTTGAAGGGGTGATCCCGTCAATAAGAGCAATTTCTAACCTTAAATCTGAATGGAGTCCCAAATTCCCACTAGTAATTTCACATTCGAAACCATGAAATCCTTTATCAAGCAATCACATAGTCGAGTAATGAAAATTAATGTTTGCAACCACCAATTTTAAGATTAAAACTTGGTGAAATTACTAGACCCATGTCAAATAAGTAATTATAAGAAAGAATAAATAACACCCATACCCATTAGCTAAGCACCCATCATCAACACACCCATAGACAAGAGAATTCAGCCACTCATAGCAAGATAGAAAGAGATACCAACTGGGTAAGTCAAAATCTCTTCCATTAGAGCTGAATCTCAAGTTCTAGATTCAATTTGAGCACACAAGTGTTAACCAAGAGAATTAGATTGAAACCCTCTTCTCAATGGAAGTGAAAACTTAGTCTCAAAGCAAAAAGCTCTTCAGAATATTCAGGACAGAAGAAAGATATTTACAATTGTGCCTAAATAGGCCTTTTATAGTTTCCCAAAACGTCACTAAAAATTAGGACAAAAATGTCCTTTAGGAGGTGTACGACACAATGTGTGATTTGCACGTTGTAACGTGCGCGTCGCACACGGCCTTCAGTTGAACCAGTGACTTCAGCTATCTTTGGGAGCTCCGTGCGAAGGGGGTACGTTTCGCACCTTAGAATGTGTGTGGCGCACAACAACCGCACCCCTTAACAAATTCTTCAGTGGCTTTTGCAACTTCATGCGGAGGAGGTGCGGTTTGCACCTCGGCTTGTGCATGTCGCATGGCCACCGCATTTCAGGTCAGAATCTCTAGCATTTCCGAAACTTCACTCTTTTTGAGCTCTTTTTGGGTCCATTTCCTTGTTTCTCATCATTTATCAAAAGTACATGCATAGACATCAATAAAGGCCATAAGAACCTCTAAATCTATTCAAAACATAGAAATAATTCATGGATATAGGCTCAATAAATTGGTAGATCACCAACTTATCAAAACCCCAAACTTGAACTATTGCTTGTCCTAAGCAAGATACTCACAAGGCAAGGAATGAATTATGCTCTAGACTCAATTAAGGCACAAAAGACTAATCTATACTAAAAAAATAAAATAATAATAAACAAAAAGCTCAAACAAAAGACTCAACTATGATGCTCATCTCAATTTGAACCACCACAAACTCGAGGCATTTGGCCATTTCAAAAGATTTCCAAAAAGGACTTCATTCTCATTTAAAATCAAGGGAATTTTGTCACTCAAAATAAGACATTTAAGCTTCTTAGGTCATTGGCATGGACCGTCAAGGTTTTCCTCGAGATTCTCCATAAAACTTGTCTCATTCATTCTCCTCAATTGAAATAGAGACTTCATGTTTCAATCCGAGTGCATGATGACACACACCACAAGAGAGGATCCCACTCACAATCATTCAATTCACAAACAATCAGAATTATAGGAGAACCAAGAAGACTCTCACTCTCAAAGAAGTTCAAGTGCATACGCATCAAACCATAGGCTTGCCCTTCATGTATATCTCCACTAATGTAGGGTAGCCAAGCTTGGAATCACTAAGGACTTGCGGGTTACGATTTTGGCTAGGGCTAAGGTGAGGATTTTAATTTGGTTCAAGTGAATGCACCTCCCTAAGGATCTTTGTTCTTATTTTGAACACCGCTCACATTTTCCAATTTCAGCTTCACCTTATTTCTCCCTCACACAACCCAAGATTTCTCCTTTGTTACTCGTGATCATTCAAACTCCTTGTATCGCCTTTGTTTGGTCGCACCTATTTTTGGTTTTAATTTTTTTCATTGGATTGAACTTTTGGAGAAAATTTTCAATTCAAACCTAAGGTTCTATCTTGCACTTGAAGTTTATTCCTTTTCTTCTCCTCACTTGATCGCGTACACCCCCAAACTTAGGCATTTGCCTATGTTATCTTTTTATTCCCCCCTAAACTTAGGCTTTTAGCCTACTTATCACTTTTAAGCAATTAGGGAGGTCTGGTGCCAAGATACAGATTCAAAAAGGTCAAGGTGTTAACAAGGTGCCAAACAACTGTTACAAGCTTAAAGGGGTTCACTAGGATTGATGTCATGGGAAGTCATTTGGGTGAAGTGGCTATTAAAGAGGGCCTAAGGTCATCTTCCAAGCTTGGTCATACCTAGAATTTTGCCTTGATTCACAATTGGGGAAAGTTCTAGATGACACGCACGCATGAGAATCAAGGTAAAGCCTCACCACACAAGGCCTCATTCCACAAGACTTCTTTCATTAGTCTTAAAATCAATTAGGACAAATGACTTTCGACAAGCTATTCCAAGTTTGTTACACACTCGTTTGTAAGTCAATCAAGCCAAAGAAAGAGTGTGCAAGTCATGACAAGAGAATGATTTTCCTCAAAAATTCATTCCCCTTCTTCCTTTTATTTTTAAATACAATTTGCCAAGAGAAACTTTTTGGTGGGCCCATTTCGAAACAAGAAACTACGAACTCAATTTTAAACTAAAACTTGGCATTTTCCCTTAAGAAAGTCGCCTATCAATCTATCATAGGGAAACACCAACCCGATTCAACACAAAAATAAAAGAAAAAGGAAGGGAAAGAACTTTTTGATGAACACGCAAATCGTGCTCCTTAAAGTTGGAGGCCACGGAGATCGTGCAACAAACCAAAATTTATAATCCCAACGAGTGTTGGGGTCGTACCCAAGGGACTTGGAGTAGTTAATAGATATTGTATTGAGTTGAGTTCAAAGCAAGAGTAAATGCTCAAAATAGAAAGTAAAAGGATGGGGAAATTGGGATGTTGTCACTACAATTACAATTCAATTAAAAAGTAATAAAATGAAGACGGGTGTACCCAGTTAACTAGATGACTAGGGATGTGTATCTGATGGGGCTTTAATCATGGGATAGGGTGATTATCAATTCATACTTATTCTTGCTTATTGACATAAGTAGCATTGGTCATGGGTATGGAATGTTTATCTCTCGATCAATATCCATATTACTGATGATTTCGGTTAGAACATCATCGGTTTGATCAACAAACAACCAACATAAACTAGGGGAGGTCACACTATCTCTAGCTTAGACCCTTAAATGGGTGATTCAATCGATAAGAGATATTTGTAGCCTCAAATATGAATGGAGTCCCAAATTCCCACTCATAATTTCACATCCAAAACCATGAAATCCTTTCTCAAGCAATCACATAGTCAGGTAATCAAAATAAATGTTTGCAACCATAAATTTTAAGATTAAAACTTGGTGAAACTACTAGACCCATGTCAAATAAGCAATTATAAGCAAGAATAAATAACACCCACACCCATTAGCTAAGAACCCATCATCAACATACACCTAGACAAGTGAATTTAGCCACTCACAATAAGAGAGAAAGAGATACCAGCTGGGTAAGTCAAAATCTCTTCCATTACAGCTGAATTTCAAGTTCTAAATTCAATTTGAGCATACAAGTGTTAACCAAGAGAATTAGATTGAAACCCTCTTCTCAATGGAGGGGACAAATTAGTCTCAAAGCAAAAAGCTCTTCAGAATATTCAGGATAGAAGAAAGTTATTTACAATTGTGCATAAATAGGCCTTTTCTAGTTTCCCAAAATGTCACTAAAAATTAGGACAAAAATGCCCTTCGGGAGGTGTGCAGTGTGACATGCGATTTGCACATTATTATGTGTGTGTCGCACACTGCCTTCAGTTAAAGCAGTGACCTCAGCTATCTTTTGAAGCTCCATGCGAAGGGGGTGAAGTTCACACATTAGAATGTGTGTGTCGCACAACGACCACACTCCTTAACAGATTCTTCAGTGGCTTTTGAAACTTCATGCGGGGAGGTGCGGTTCGTACCTCGGCTTGTGCATGTCGCACGGCCACCACATTTCAGGTTAGAATCTCCAGCTTTTTCGAACACTTCACTCCTTTTTGAGTTCTTTTTGGGTCCATTTCCTTATTTCTCATCATTTATCAAAAGTACCTGCATATACATCAATAAAGGCCATAATAACTTCTAAATCTATTCAAAACATAGAAATAATTTATGGATACAGGCTCAATAAGTTTGTAGATCACCAACTTATCAGTGAGCGTGGGTACTTTGCTAGGGATTGTCCCATGATCCCACCTTCTAGTTAGTAGGGTCAGCAGGTATTATCTCCCAGGACTCTAGTTCCACTAGCTAGAGGTAGTGTACAGGGTGGTCCCTGGATTGTTAGAGGTGGCTTTCAGCCAGGTGGGTCAGGTATTTATCAAGAGTTGATAGGCATTTTATGTCCGGGCAAGGCTTCCTTGGGTTTCTATGGTTGTGGAGTGGTTGGTCACTATCTCAGAGATTGTCCCCGGAGAGGGATAGTCAAGTTGTTAGCTTCGAATACTCAATCCAGTGAATAGACTCGGTCAGTTCTATGGCCATCTTGTTAGACCAGAGGTAGGGTTCCTATATATCATTACTCTAGGTAAGGCTTTTATGACCTTCGATTGGTGATAGTACATCTCGTACTGTGGTTGTATCCCTTTTATCATTTATATGCCTACCTGCTACTTGCTTAGTTGTTTGACTATTTGAATTGTGGTATCTATGCATGTATTTCCTTGGTAGATTATTATTTAGTAGTGGATGGGGTGAGTTATCCTTGAGAGGTATTTACCCAGAGTTGTGGCTTATGAGTAGGTCTTGTTAGTCTCTTTTCTGGTTGGTTTAGTTTCCAGTTCATTATTGTTCTAGGCTTGTGTTGAGACTTCCCTTTTGAGCGGTCATAGATGGTTGTTGCCTAGGTTATTATCTAGAGTTTGCTAGAAGTTATTGTGTTGGTTTGGTGTTACCAGTGGTTGTGCCAGAGTTTGAGCTTCTGTCTTGAGTGGAGAGGTGTCGGTTATGCTAGCGAGAATAGATTTGTTTTGTTTTTCAGGTGATTAGAATTGATCCTCTTTATTTGGCTGGTTTAGGAGGTTGGCAGGTATATGGGTTATTCCTATAGTCACCTTTAGTTTCATTCCCAGTTGGGATGTCTTCTTGCTTTCCCTAGTTTCAACTGGAAGGAATTTTAATCGTAGTTCGTGCTTTCCCAGTTTCAATTGGAAGGAATTTCGATCATAGTTCTCTGGTTGAGTTTTTGACTGTGACATTATGGTTGAGATGTTCTCATATCATTTTGGGTGAGTCGGGCATCCAGCCCATTCTTCTACTGCCTTTTTAAATTTTGACAATATAGATGTGGAAGCTAAGGGAATGGCTCCAGGTTTGTTTGAGAAGGAGTTTGTAAGGTTTAGTGTATGCTAAGGAAGGTTTTTGTTTAGTAAAAAAGGGATGGAGATGACTCCTTGTTCGTGCTTATTTATTTTAGTAGTTGATTGAGGTAACGACTAAGAGTTGCTCTGGCTTGTTTGTGGGTGACTTTCTTCGACCGAATTAAATTTGTTGTGGCTTCTTGGTTATATTCCTTGGGAAGTAAGACCCATGTTTCAATAGCATCTATGGATTGGACGTCTTGTATATTCAGATCCTAGTGGACTCCGGTACCTGAGTGTTTATCAACAGCATATAGGTCTACTTATGGGTTTCGACAGAGGCATTGATTGGCAATAAAAGTTGGGTTCCAAAATTGTGGTCTAGCAGGTTACATCAAATGGTTTGTGGGAGCTTCTCTTTGACTTGCAGCATCCTTGTGCCAGAAGGCAGTGGGTGCAAGCAACATAGCTTCTCTGTTTCGGTTTTTGAGTGGTAGTTAGCCTTAGACATCCAATCCTTGGCTAACCATTGGATTAGGATGGACATTCTAGGTTTTAGCAGTGTTCTAGATAGTACGAGGTTCCTTTTACCATGGTTGGATAGAATCAGCAGTGTAACTTTTAGATTCAGCAGTGGTGTATGCTATGTGTGATCATGTTATGCATGTTAAGACTAGCGAGGCTATTTGGAGTTCTAATGGAACTTTGAGACTGATGGTCTCCTTTGTTTGCCAAGAGTTTGGAAGCTTGTTTAGTTAATTCTTCAAGGGTTGTCTTTTATGTGGGGTTTCAGTGTGGTTAGACTCGGCTAATATGGACTAGAAGTTTGGTATATGGTCTTCTTTGGGATGGTTGGGTTGTATGCTGATATAGCAGAGCGGTTGATTCGAGCCAAAGGGATGAGTTGAAGGTATATGCCAAAAACTTCTATGGCTAGATGGCAACCTTGAACCCCAGACACCTTTTCCTTTGCCTTTGGGGTGTTTTGACTTGGTATTTATGGCATGGTGGACTTCTTCCTGAGGTGAGATTAGTAAGGCAATTTCAAATTTGAATGGTGTTTGAGTATTTGAAGTAGCAGCAGTGCTTCTTGGAGTTTGGAGCTTAGATGATGATTACAGACTTTGTGGTAGTCTTACCACACTCTTTGCAGGGTCTTGGTTTTGGTTTGGGTCTGTTGGGTAGGACTCCCTAGTTAATTCGCTTCCAGTTGATTCAGACTTGGCATAGTTCAGCGAGGTTGGGTTTGTTCTATAGTTTTGAAGATTCTCCGTCAACACAGGGTGTTCATACATACCTTTTCCGACCCTGATGTGCAAGCTTCCGTTGGGTTTAGATAGGTTGCTCAGTTGGGTTTAGTTATAGAGTTTGATATTAGTAAAAGTGTTCATTCATTGGTTGATGGTCAGTCCGAACAGGTAACTCCAATTTTTGAGGATATGCTACGGGTTGTTATTCTGAATGGCAAAGTCTAGTAGACTATAGCTTGGCTTGGAAAGAGTTTGAGTAAAAAGAGTGACTTTGTTTGTGGTGTAGTATAAGCGGGAACCATGGACCTCCGGAATTCCAGTTGATATTTCGAGAGTGGCTTGAGTGTTCGACTTATATGAAGTTTCATGGTTATAGTGCAAAAGGGATTCAGGTCAGAAAAGAGGGTTTTACGGATCAGCAGGTTCATGAGTTAGAGTTTTAGGTTGATGGCTTTTCTGGTAAACTTTGTCGTGGGCTCAAGGATTTGAGTTATGTGTGTTGATATCTTTGGTTCTATGGTTTTGGTGTTGTGTCAATGCTTTCCATATAAGATTCTCCAGGTTCAGTTTGGGTTGGCACGCCTTTGGGGTTTTGGATCTAAGGGTTAGATTCTAGATCGGCTAGTAAGGAGTTAAGGATTGGTTGTTTTCTTGGGTTCTGTTGTGTGGGGTTCCATCTGGTTGAGGAGGCTACCCGGTTTGTTTGAGAGAGTAGTGAGGGCTTCGTATCCATTATTCTTAGATCTCTAGTGATTCCTTCTTTCCTGACTTTCAAGCTCGAAAGTCTTTTTAGTAGTGGATGATGAAATGACCCTTCCAGTCATTCTCATGTTTTTGCCTTTCTTGTATTGTTATAACTTCCCTGTTGTGTCCCTAAGTCATTTATGACTTGCTGGGATCGGTAGCTTGGTGCCCGGGCCATCTGTTTGGTCTTTATGGCTATTTTCTTATTTTAGAGCTTCAACTTTGGAAATTATTAACTTTAGTCAATATTCTTATATATCGTGCTCGGAATTGAATTCTGGCAGTTCCATTGGTCCCGAAGCGTGGACTTTGGTTTAGGAGGACCTTTGGTCGGGATTCGGGAGCTTTTCAGCTTGGAATTCTCTCTCATTCTGTGTTTTCAGGCCAGTTAGGCTTATTTGGTTTACTTTGGTCAACATTTGGAGAAGACAGCCTCAGATGAAAATTTCGTCAGTGCTGTTAGCTTTGAAATGTTGAGTTTGAGTTGGGTAGGTGGTTGGTTTGGGTCCCGTGTAAGCCGGGATTATTTTGGGTGTTTGGTTGGTTATAGCTAGTGTTGACTTGGGTCAACATTCCTCCGAAACAACCTCGTATAGAAGTTTCATCGATTTCATTGAGTCCAGAACGTTGTTTCAACTCTGTTAGCATTATTGGTTATTGAGTATCGGGTTCTAATTGTGTTAGGAATGCCCTTTTGAAGTTTTAGATATCGTAGGTTTTGCTATTGCAGGTGCAGGACTCAGTCCTTAATCATGATCACGAGCTCCTTCCTTGCGACCGTGATGTAGCACCTGTTTCCTTGTTCTACACTATCGTTATGTTCCTTGTAGCGATCGCGATAAATCCTGCTCCCCTGTGTTCTTCGCGACCGCGTGGATAGTCATCGCAATCACGATGGTCTAGCCAGCGTGATCCTCGTGACCGCTTGGGGTCCCTTCGCGATTGCGATGAAGGACCCCTGGGCAGTATATAAACTCCCACTTCGTCTTCTTCACTTCAAAATCCACTTTCCCCATACATATAAGCTCCAACTCTCCAGTTCTCGGCATTGCTTCAGTTCGTGGTGCCAGGGTGGGATTTTCTTGGCCTTAATCGTTCCTCCATCATTATTGTAAGTTTTATCCTCTTAATTCTGTTGAATTCGCATCATTGATTCCTTGGTTTTTCTTATTAATGGCTGGTTGTTTTGGGCCATTACCCCTGATCAATTTCCTTCAATAACCTGAGCATGCACATATAGGAGTGTGGTGGTCATTATGCGCTCGTTCATTTTCGGCTTTGGGTTGCAGGGCTCACGGGCTCATCGGTGACTCAAATTTTAGCCCAGCTATTATTATAGCGATATGGGTATTGTTGGTCTTCTTTTGATGCGAATCTTATGTTTTTTATTGTTTGATCTCTGTTAGGAGCTTCTCGGAGCAGTTTGAACCTGGACGACGCCATTCCCGCAGCTAGTCATCGGACGACAGGTAGGTTATGGTTTCCCCTATCTAGACTCTGCGTATATAGACTATAACTGCGCTAATTAGTGTCCTTCGATGGGTTGTTATAGGTAGGTACCCGAGACCTTTTCTGCCTTTCTGTCTGTTTATTTCATACGTTGATGGTAGTATACGTTTGGTATGGAATATTACCCTTGTGGTCCTGTACAACCTTTTATTGACTCTGGAACATAGACGATGGGTTATTCAAGAATGTTCGCGAGTCCCGGACATAGATATATTATTCTAGGCTAGTTATGTCTATTGTTGAGCTGCTGAGCCTGTGCAGGGCCGATAGGAATGTTTGTGAGTCGTTGGGCTAACTTATTATTTGCGAGCATATCATTCATGCAAAGGCTTTTCTACTTATTTTTCTACTGATTTGGCTTCGGGCCGACTATAAATGTTTTTCTAAACTTTGCATGGCCCTGAGGACCCATTTTTGGTAATATGACTTTGAAAGGGTTTTGAAATTAGCTTTTAAGAAACCTTTTGGAGAAAAGAGGATATTATGATGATTTGATTACTAGCTTTCACATATACTAGGCTCGGCTGTGCCAGAGTGCTAGACTTGATTTACTATTATTTTAGACCTGGATATGCTCTGGGCATCCTTTATAAGGGTTATTGACACTTGATTACTTATTTAGACCCGAATATACTTCGGGAACTCCTTTGACAGGTTTTGAGATTACTACTACTGATTTAGACCCAGGTCAATTGTGGGCATGTACTATGAGGTTTCGAGTATTGAGCTACTATTTGAGATTTGTGTGGTTTACCCTGTCGTTCCTGGGTTATTGGCAATGGGCCGACGCATACGCCAGAAGAAAGGGTTTACGGCAGAGTAGAGGTACACGGGTAGAGTCCTTATATGGGTCCTGCCTCTATTAGGCCTTTGGGGTAACAGAGGTGGAACATACAGGTTACTATCACATCAGATTCATCACATCATCATCATGCATATTGTATTCCGATTCCACCCTTGTTTGTTGTGTGCTCAGTGTGCGCTCCAGTTGTATGGGCGTCCGGAGGGTTTTTTTTCACTTGATTGTGTTCCTCGGTTGTATGGGCGGCCGTTGGGACTGTAGGTAGATTATATTACTCCTTTCATTTCGTAGAGCTAGTATGACCTTTGCTTTGGCTGGATTAGTGGTTTTGGGCCTGTTGAGACCGTGATTGTTTTGGACTAAAATTATTAAGGGGCCAGGACGTCCCATATTATTTGAGACACTAATTGTGTAGCCGTCTGAGCGATTGTGGGGTATTGAATCATATTCCTTGTAGTTATTTTCATTAGAGGATCTGGGTACTTGCGTCTTAGTTGTTCCATCCTAGGCTTATACTTGTGAGACTGTTGTACGTCTATTCTTATCTTGAAAGTGATGTCTTAAGCATGTTTCTAGTAGTATATGGCTTCTAGTTTGATTGTTGGCTTTCTTTCCTTCTTTTTTTTTATTTTTGAGGTTACTGGTATACCGCCCATCTCTTTAAACTCTCTTTTTATATGTATTGTTGTGTAATGACCCTTCCGGTCATTTATGCATTTTCACTTTCCTTGTATTATTAGAGCTTGCTTGTAGTGGTCCCAAGTCATTTATGGCTTGTTGGTACTGGTGGTTCGGTGCCCTGATCGTGCTTTTGGTCTTTATGGCCATTTCCCTGTTTTAGAGCTGAGTCTTAAGAGTTGAGTTATCAAAATCGTGCGATAGTGATTTGGGATCGTATGACCTTAACCTTCACCCCGTATCCAAGGCTTGCGAACCTAAATTGAAAATTTTATTAACATCGCGTGTATTTGAAAATAATTAATTTGAAAGTTGAATTTGGTAAAAAGGTTTTATTTTTCTAAAAATATTTTAAATATTTATGAAAAAAAATACTTTTGCTATGATATATTTGTGTACGTATTTATTTTATAAGAGGTTTATAAGTTATTAATATTTTAATGGAGATAGTAAACTTAGTTATGTTGAAAATTATTATTATAATATAGTAGATTTTGTTTGAAATGATTTTTTATTAATTATGATATATTCAAAAAGTTATATATATTTTACCACGAACCTATGTAATATTCGAGTGCATACATAACATTGTCTCATTAATGAGATTAGGTGAGGTGTGGGGTTGCCACCACATCCCCATGTGGGAGTCATGCAAATAGGGAGCAATACCTTCATTAATTTAAGTTAACCTTTATGTTTAGTTACTGCCAACCATCTCATATATTTCCATATCAGGAAATTGTACTCAACCATTTAAACTCACGTAATTTTGGTGCAAAAATTGCCACAATATATTATTCATTTGTCACGTTAAAAGTTGATTCCAATAGGCAAGATCTTGACAATTTATTGGATCACCAAAAAGAATCGATTATTTACGTCAAGTTATTCAAGCCGAAATTCGAGTTTGATTTCTTTTCGGAGCTTCTCAGAGTGATTTGAGCTTGAACATCGTTGTCCTAGAAGCTTTTCGTCAGATGACAGGTAGGTTACGGATTAACTCTCTAGACTTCGCATATATCGGGTAAAATTATACTAGTTGGCATCCCTGGGTTGGGTCGTTAGGCTGGTACCACAGACCTTGACCGCTCTTCCGTGATTCATCTCGTTTCTTTCCTCCGTTGTGTGTGGTATTCTGATTTATTGATATTATTACCCTTGTGGTCCCGTGGGGGTCTTGTTGACTCTGGAACATAGATGGTGGGATCATTGGGAATGTCCGCGAGTCCCGGACATAGAATTATCCTTCTAGGCTGGTTATGCTTGCTGAGTAGCTTTGGAGCCTGTGCAGGGCCGTTAGGTTGATTGTGAGTTGCGAGGCGGCTATTGTGTGTACGATCATACCATTTCCGTGCATATAAAGAGGTTTCTTCCACGTTTTACTACTGTTTTGGCTTCGGGCCTACTGGAACTGTTTTCTAAACCTTGCATGGCCTGGGAGGCCCTTTTCGACAGAAATGATTTGGAAATGGGTTGGCTTATTTTTTGAATCTTCTTGGGGTGAGGAAAGTTCTAAAGGAAGTTTATCACTATTTTTACTAATACTAGGCTTGGCGGGGCCAAGGACTAGACTTGTTTTACTACAGCTTTCGTGATAATACTAGGCTCGGTGGGGCCGTGCTCTAGAACCATTTGATTTACTGATTTAGACCGGTACACCCTCTGGGCAACTTTACCTGGGGATTTTCAAGATGCGGGGCATCTAGTATGTTGGTCGGGGACCTCCATGGACCTTGCCGTTCCAGACCAGAGGTTGCGAGCTGCGGGTGCCGGAGGGGGAGGGGGTATACGGTGTAGCAGTGGTATACGGGTGAGAACTTCCATGGATCTTATCTTCTGGGCTTTACAGGTCGTCGGAAGCAGGTAACATACAGCACTACGATCACATTTACTTAGCATGGCATCATATCATCCATCTGCGTGAGATACCACCCTTGTATGCTGCTTGTTGATTGTACGCTCTGGTAGTATGGGATGCCAGAGGGTTTGCTTTTACTTGTTTGTGTTTTTCAGTTGTATTGGCAGACGAGGGACTGTAGGTAGACTCTTATTACATTGCCTTGGTCGTAATTATGAAATTGGTTACAGTGTGGCTGTTGGTTTATAGAATAAGATTGTCGTTATTAGCGTGGTTATTATTTTCTGCTTCCCAAGCATGTCTACCTTTATCCTTATCTTCCATTCTCTATATACTTGAGGTTACCGGTATACCGTCCATTTCTAGAACTTTCTTATATATATACTATTTTTGTGAGGATCCCAGGTGCGTCGTCCTTACTTTCACCTATACCTGTTGTGTGTATATATATTCTCGTTTCTAGCCTTATATGTTGTTTTCTGTTGTCTTCCCTCTGGGCTAGTTCCTGTGTACTTTTTGATTGATTTCTATGACTGTCTATTCTTAATCTGTCTGCTATTGCTCTTCTACTTTATATGTGCCCAGTCGGCCTATGATACCTAATGGGTACTTTATACTTCGCATTTGGTGCTCACCCTAAACTCTGCATCTCCTGGTGCAGATCCTAGTGTGGACCATCGCCATTAGCTCGTGGAGACTCATGCAAGAAACTGCTTTTGTGCTATTCTGGACTGAGGGTGAACTCTTGGCGATCGGATCTTAGCTTTAGTTATCTTTTGCTTTATGTACTCTATTACCATTCGGAGACATTTGTATATATTATTTTGGATCATTTGTACCCCTTATGTAGTTCTGGCTTTATACTATGACACCAGATCTTGGGTTGGTTTTGGCACCCTTTATATACACCCGTTGTCCTTTCCTTTATCTTATGTATCCCTTTCTTTCACCTATTTTATGTATTCTTCTGCTTGTTGGTTAGATAGTAGCCCATTACTAACCGTTCTGGGCTACAGGAATTAGTTTGCCTACTGGGGGGTTGTAGGTGCCATCATGACTGAGAAATCGGGTCGTGACATGTTGTTTCAAGGATCCCAGGTGCGTCCTTCTTCCTTCTTTCATGTGTGTTTCTGTGTATGTATATCTTCTGTGCTAGTATGTTATACTTGTAACTCTTGGTTGATTACTCTTTGTGCTAGTTCCTTGTGCTTCCTCCTTGTTTTTCCGTGACTATTTCCTTGTATTCTTCTTACTACTGCTTTTATATTTTATATGTGTTCAGTCGACCTATGATGCCTACTGGGTACCCATTGCTTAGAAATTGGTGCTCATACTACACTTCTGCACTCCTTGGTGAAGATATTAGTGTGAGCTTTCATCGTTGATCGTGTAGAGACTCGTTGAGCTTCGGGATATTCGAGACTAGGGTGAGTGCCTGACAACTGGGGATTCACCACATTTCATCTCTTGTACTGTTACTCTTTATGCATTCAGACACAGTTGTGTAGTCTATTTTGTTACATCTAGCACTTGTATTCTACTTAGAAGCTCCTATATTAACGATATCAAGTCTTGGAGTTGGTGTAGTTTCCTTATGTATATATTCTGATTATTGCTTCTATTTTGTCCTTATCTTTATATTCTGCTTCCGCTTATTTCTGCTTATTGTGTATATTGGTTAGGTAGTAGCCCATTACTAATCGTTCTGGGCTACGGGGATCGATTCACCTACTAGGGGTTGTAGGTGCCATCATGACCTAAGAAATCGAGTCGTGACAAAGTGATATTTAGGAAACAAAGTTATTCATAAATAAAAAGCTTTAAGTTTCATAAACATGGTGACAAAAAGGTCAAAACCTGAATAAAATGAACCTAACAACTAATTGTCTATGATTCCTCTACCAGGACAAGCCCCATGCTTAACTTTATTGAACAATATCATGGAAACTAACATAACTAAGCCCCCACAAAGTAGCGAGGTCTTACCAATAGCTGAAAGCAAGAAACTTAATGATGCGCCTAATTATGAGTCTGAGTACCTGAAGTTTCATCATAAAATGATGCAGCGCCAAATGGAATCAATACATAGAATGTAAGGTATGTAAAATGGTAGGAAAAGAGTATTGCAAGACATATGTACAAAACTGAAACCATAAGTATAGGAAATATGACATAAGAGAGATATAGTCATGATTCGACAACTTTTGGGGATGGGGAAATTACATTAGTGTTTTGATCTAATGTGCAAGTAGATGGCATAACCGACATAACATAAATACACAATACACCTTGAGCTATGTGGGTTCAATCAACACCGGATCGACTAGGCACCAAACCATGATTATCACGTGGATTGGTATGTTCTGTATATAACAGCATGAAAATCATGCATAATCGTTCTCATTAAGGGAAACATGAAAGATTCTTCTGGATTTATGGAATGATCCATAACCTACATCGACAAACATAGTTTCATGCTTTCATCCTTTAGACTTAAACCTTCTCGGTTAGCCATCTAACTTTCATAAACTCATATTACTTCCATTTTTGTCCTTTTGACTCATATTCATAAGTTAGCCACTTTAGGCCCATAATCATATGTTAGCCACTTTAGGCTCAAAATCAGGTATTAGACACTTTAAGCTCATAATCATAAGTTAACCACGTTAGGTTCATCTTCATACATTCAACCATCCATTATCTTGGTTTGAGATTCATGAAAGATAGTACCTTAATTCCGTAGTTCGTAGAAAGTAAGTTTTCATAACATTTTGGGGTTTATGGAAGTTATGGGTAGTTCATGTCAGTTAGCACAATTCAAAGTTAAGAGTCCAAGTTATTATCTCAAGGAATAGTCAAGAAGGTTCACATTCTTATGTTAAAAGCATGGTTAAAAGAATTCATGTCAACATTCATGAGAATCACATTAGCATAATAAGTTGACAATTGAGATTCATGAAAGATATAAAGCAACAACATAAGTTCACAAGTTTTACAAAACTCATGGGATTTTATCAATTTCATAAGTTCACCAATTCAATAGTTCATGTTAAGGAATCCATAGAAAATATTTAATTTAGGTTAAAATTGAGATGGGAAAATATGGATAGAGGGGTTCATGACGTTTTCTTAAGGAAATTAAAAATTATAAGGGTTTATTCTCACCCAAACTCATTCTAAGAATGTTCTGAACTAAGAATAGATGAAATTTGTAGGAAATACTTGAGAATGGGTAGCCTTACATACCTTGGGAGGGAGAAAAGAACTTGATTAGACCCCTTGCTAGAAATCCTATGTGTTGCCTGAAGAATTGCTTTTCTTTGGAATTTCAGAAAAATAAGAAGAATAATCGATGTATTTGAGGGGTTTTTACCTGTGGGGGAGGGCTAAGTCATGGGGTAGGGGTTTTTAATTTAAGAAAAGGACTAAAACACCCTTCTAATAATGTGATAAAGAAAAATAACAAAAAAATCTTATCTGGGCAGAGGCCTAGCATGGTCTGCCTCCCATAATGCTAGCCTGCAGAAATTTCACCATTTGAAGTTTAGAGGATGGGGCAGAGCGCCAACCATAGCCCCAACCTAATAAATTTTGTCATTTTGAAGCTTGGGGGTTGGGGTATCATGCCAGCCATCTCCCCAGCCTACTGATGCTCGGTAAAATACGCATAACTTTTTACTCAGAACTTAGATTGATGAGCAGTTGTTGGCATTGGAAACTAGACTCAAAATATTTAATTTGGAAAGTATTAGGCCATATAACTCTTCATATTCAAGGAGGAATGCTTATTTGAAGTTGACTCTAGTAAAAACTTATACAAAAACATATTCGGTAGAGAACCTTTCAACTCAACTTTGTGCTAGAGGTATCTTATGACCTTAATTCACATCCAATACACTTCCCACACATAAGGATTGACCTTTACAACTAGTTTCAAATACAAATTCATTAGGTTTATGTCTAACTACATACGCAAAATGGTTTAAATCTTATCCCAATAGTTCAAGGTGTTACAAGATCAACGATCAAGATGAAGCTTCCTAAGGGGAAACAAAATATAGGATCTTATAATTCAGACTAGCATGATCGCTTTAGGTGTAGCACTTTGTAACTTTAATTTAGGATTTAACATGGTAAGAGTATGCAGTTAAGATCAGACTTTAGTATCTATATGTGCACATGTGATAATTAGAAGTTATAAATGATGAGTTGTAGTATTCAAAGTAGGAAATATATCTAGAAGGTGTTGTTAAGCCTAAAACCTGATAGTCGTAGCATTTGGGAGAGAGTTTCCTTTTCCATGCTTTACGAGGCCAATAGGGGGCCAAGTTCATATTCCTATGAAGTTCTTCATGTCTTATGTCATGTCCATGATGAGTCTCATGTATTCTGTGACTCATGCCTATAAATTCCTTTTCATGTCTTGTTATGAAACTCCTCATATTAATGAATTTCATGTTGGTAAGTGATAAGTGGTGAAATTACCACTTATTCACATCTCTTTTCTTAGGCTTTTCCATCCTCTAATGGTGATATGAGACCATTTATAGCTTGTTTTGATATATTTCAAGTAATTCTTATTCATGTGGAGATTTTGAAGCAATTGGGACAAAAGAAGCTAAAAGTGAGCTGAAGGGATAAACGAGCCTTAGATACCACAAATGCAGAAGTCAATGGATCGGTCAACAACCGCAAAAGTGAAAATCAATGGACCAATCAACCACAGTTAATGCAGCCAAAGGACCACAATTGCGGAAGTCTTCATCAAGTCAAAATGCTGCAAATGCATCCATTTCTCCGCAAATACGGATGTCAGGGTCAGCCAAGGCCAAAGCAGTCTCTTCATAATTTTAGAAACCCCAATCCACATAAAACACTTCCAAGCCGTCTTGAAACATATCTTTGGCTAATCCTTGCAACTTTTGAGCAAGCTGGGGATTAATTTCTTCATCTAAAACCATAAGAGTGAAGATTTAGAGGAATTTATTGTAAAATCATTAGTTTCCAATCATTAACTCTTGTTCTTAATTGCTATTTTGTTGGTGTATTTGTTGACTTGAGATTTGGGTTTGTATTTTAGATAATACTTCTTTGGATATTGAATTCATATATAGATTTTTTTCTAATTTGATTATTTGGTTCTATTGAATCCTCTATGCTTGAATTTATAGTCAATGGTTGCAAACATTGACTTAGATTGCTAATTTGGGTTTTTTCTCGAGAGAGAAATTCTCGAATTCGGAAAGATTCATTAGTGGAGATTTGGGGTTTCCACTCTAGATCAAGGATAGACATAGCTTGGTAGCCGTAAACTCCCATCTAAGAGTTGGGGTTAGAGATAACCCAACTCACCCAAGTTATTTGGCTAGTTTAATGCTTACTCGTGTTAGTTTGAGAGAAACTACATGAGATATATGCTCAATTGGTCAAGCGACAGTTAGGGAATACCTTTAGCCAAGACTAGCTAGGTGTCAACTGGGTGAAAGTCTTGTGAATTGAATTCCCATTCCCAATTTTCCCTTTTTATCCTTGCTTGGTGAAAGCAAGGTGAAAGCCATTGATCACTCTATCTTTTATTTGATTTTCTTTTATCTGTAGTTGTAGTCTAAAACCTCCCTTTTAGATATTGTTTCCCTTTTAGTTATTTGAACTTCAATAAG